>RHKD01001549.1:4804-58336 GCA_009830905.1 Neofusicoccum cordaticola | reverse complement strand
CCGCCGTCGCGCTGGACCCGCGCGGGCTGCGCGGGTGGACGGTGCAGGGCGACGGCGGCGGCGCGGCGGCGGGGGCGCTGGAGAAGCGTGTCAATCCGGGCGTCGTGTGCTGCAAGACGGCGGAGACGATGATGGCGGCGGCGGGGGCGCTGCTGCCGACGTCGATGGTGCTGTCGGAGATGACGGACGAGGAGACGGTGGCGGCCATGGTGCTCGTCGCGTTTGGCGCCGCGGGGACGTACGCGTGCAGCCGGGCCTACCAGATCAACTGCGTCTTCGATGGCTCCGTGCCCACGCCGGCGAACACGGCGGCGCGGCGCGGGCTCGGCGGCGGTGACGGTGACGGCAGCCTGGTTGACGTGTTCTAGGCTGGCGGGAGGCGCGGGAGGCGCGGGAGCGGCGCAGGTCGGCGTGCGGGTCGGCACGTTGGAAAGCGGGGCGCGCTGGCGGCTGGCGGCGTGGACGATGGCGGTGTTGGACTGCGGCGAGGGGCGGTGCGGGACTGCGGCGTTGGCGGCGTGGACGGCGGTGGTGTTGGGCGGTGTATATATGCGCAAGTACGTAGCTCACTGTCTGACAACCACGCTTCTTCTCCGTTCTCTCCGCTCTCCACTCTCCACTCTCCACCCTCCATTCGCCATGATCCCAACGACGCTGAGCAAAGCCGTCCTCTCGCTGCGGCTGCTGATGATCCCCGCGGCCATGGCGGCGCTGTGGCAGCTGCGCGCGCTGGCGCCGGTGGGCGCACTGGTGGGCGCGTCGCCGACAACACGGGTGCTCGACGGCACGTGCTGGCTGGCCGTGTTCTTGCCCACGGCGCCGCTCATGGTCAATCTCGCGCAGGCCGACGCGCCAGTGGAGCCCGCTGCAGCCGCGCGGCACAGCGGCTGCGTCATGGCGGTGCTCGTGGCGGGGCTGGCGCTCGCGGCGGGGGCCCGGTCGTCGGGGCTGGCGTGGGTGGTGGTGGTGCTCTGCTGGGGCCAGGCCGGGGTGCTCCTGCCCGCCTCGCAGCTGCGCGCCTGCGCCGCGTGGGCCGTGCGCTGCGCCGCTGCCGGCTGCCTGCTGGGCGCCGTGCAGCGCCTGCGCCGCGAAGACGTGCAGGTCGAATAAAGCTCCACTGCACCCCCGCCTCTCGTTGACTGATGCACGCGCCCTCTCCTCCGCCATGGGCTCCTCGCAGTCCGCCTTGGCCAAAGCCGAATCCCTCCCCGACCCTAAGACCCCTCCTACCCTGGGCAAGTCCTCCGCCTCGCTCGCCGCTCGTGCGCTAACCTTGGCCAGACGCCCTTCTCCGCCGATATGCCGCCGTGGTCACCGAGAACTGCTACACCGTCTTCCTTCCTCCAAACCCTGTCTTCACTTTCGACGATTTCCTCCGCCCGCTCTTCGAGGCCCACTGCGTCCCCGGCCCAGCAAATCCCTGTAAGCCTGCCGCCGCCTTGCGCATGCATGCCAACTGACTCCGCCAGACTGGACCGAGTCTATCTTCTTGCACCAGCTTTCTCTGCTCGCCCCTCCTGAGCTCCTCGACGCTGGCCCAATTCTCTTCCGTCTCCTGCTTCGCCTTGGCAGCTTCCCCTACCACCAACAGGCCTGTGGAGACATGCTGACCTTCGACTGTTTCGTTGTCGGGCTCGCTCACCTCACCGGCCTCTATTGGCGGTACTTATGGATTTTGATCCGTGCCAAGACTAAGGCCGACAGGTATGCCCAGGTCACAAAGAGACACACTCGTCTGCTGTTTCAGTGCATGCGGGACCGCCCCGATTTTTCCGATGCCGTAGACTCGTCGGTAGACGAACGAGAAGACGTCATCACTATGCTGGACACCTTTCGTGTAGATGATGACGCTATCAATCTAGAGAATCCAAAAGTCATTAAGCCTCGTTCCGTTCTGCCCGATCCATCTCACCTCCCCTCTCCTCGTTCCGACAGCGTGGGCGGCCATGTGCGCCAGGCGGTACTGCGTCCTCTGATCCGCCTCCTGCTTGTGATCCAGCAACCGCAAATCCTCGGCACCGGGCCCGCCGGCCTAGTTGCTTGTCAGTCTGGCGTGGATCGCGTCGTATCTTGCATCATGGCCCGATTCGGCGATTCGCATGTAGCATACCATGACTTTGTCTCCTTGATTACAGAACAGCTGGTATGTGTCGAACATCAAGACCCCAAGGAACCATCAGTAGCTGATCAATTTCAACAGCCCACCGTGTACGCCAGAGCCTTCAGCCCGCTAAATGACCTCTTTCTGGAGCCCGCTTCCCTTTCTCAAGCTGCGGATGCCAACCCACCTTTTGTTCAACCTCTTGGTCATATCTTGACGTTACCTCTGATCCACCAGCTTTCCAGCTTCCTTCCTCTTCAGCTCGAATCCAAATATTTGTCGACGCTGTATTCCGGCCCGGCGACCCAGCAAGGAGATTTTCTTGCCCTCACCACAGATGACCCGGAGGGCCGGCGACTTTTACTCCTAAAGGGCATATCGGATACTTCAGACGATATAATAGTCGGTGTTGTCATAGCACCAGAGGAAGGCCGAGAACGTCTCGGCCGTGTTTTTGAACTCTCCCCTGTCCACAGCGTGTTCGGCTCACCCGAGTCCCGCTGCGTAGTTGAGACAGAGGATTGCGAGGCCACGTTCAATTGGACTGTCAGCTTCACTTCTGAGACTACGGTGACGAGTTTAAAGCTGGAAGATGGATTGCGGAGAGCGAGGCTCTCGCACTATGTTGCAGATCAGCTGGCCTATGAGACGCAGCTGCCCAGAATTGATCAGGTTGAGATCTGGGAGATAAGCAAAGACGCATCTACATACTCAACTATACCATAACTTCGTCCAAGGAATAACTGATAGAGGCTTGTTTGCTGCCGTTTGGGGGACTATAGTGTCCTCGGCTGAATAGATTTCCACCTTTGAACGGCCAACGCCAGTCCATGTCTATTCTCATCCTTCCCTTAAGTTAGATTACTACCTTGCACCTGGGCGCTGAATCCTCTCGTGGCTACCCGGGCCTGGCAACTCGTGGCGCACCGTCCGAGAATGTCTGACTGTGGTATCCTCTACTGGTTCTGATACCAGGTCGTGCTCCATCTCCATCGGTTGCGCACCCTCGCGAGCTCTGCGTGATCTGTAAAGGAAGAATCCTGCGGCGGCAATGATCAATACTGCTCCGCCAACGCCACCTACTACTCCATCAACAATCGCGCCAGTATCCGGACGACTTGAAGAAGATGACGAAGTAGGAGTAGATGATCCTTGTAGCGTCGCTGCTCCTTAACGTATATTAGCAATGCCGGGTAACGCTGCGGACGGGCATACCTATGTCGGAAGACGACACTGACGTCGTTTTGGCTGCCACAGTCGAAGATGCCGGCTTCGTGTTCACCACCTCTCCATCTTCATTGACCCATTTGCCCTGGTTCCTGCTGCAGCACTCATCGCCGAAGCCGTCGCCGTGCTGATCGCAGCACCAGCTCCCGTCGTCGCATTGCTTGAGTCTCACGTCGTCGTTCCCCATGGCTCCGTCGATACACAGCTTCACGCAACCTTTTGCCTGCCAGGTGTTGTCGGTGCAGGACTCGCGCCAATACCAGCCGGCGTCGCCTTGACACAGCTCGTCGTGGCGGCACGTGTCCGGATTAGCGTCACCCAGCCGGCAGCACATCGAAGCCTCGCCGTCAGGAACTGTGTGACATGGCAGATACGCGGTGGAGTTGTCGGTGGAGTCATAGATGGAATTGCGGTCCGTTCCATTTGGGAGGAAGCATGCAGAGAAAGCATCAGTAACGAAAAGGAGGATGGGTGCGAGCATCTCGACGTCTCTGTGCAATTTCGTAGTAGTAGGTTGGTGTTGAAGTGAGACAAACAAATACTCATTCTGACTCGAATGTTCTTTGTATAATAAAAAGAAATTCCTTCAATGCTCGGGCGCAAACAGCCCTGTCTTCGTGAGGCTGGATATGCGCAAACCGCCTTGCCGCCTGCACCACAATAAGCTGACAGCAGATTGGAAGCGTCCAATCAGGTAATGTAGCATCCCTATTGGGCCAACCAACCTAACAAAGAGAGCTACAGCCTCACATCATGCTGCCGACTCTAGGAAACCGGGCGCAAGAAACAGAATCTCGGTTAGTGAGCGGTGAGCGGCCCCCTCGTGCAGTCCCTCGGAATTTCACGTGCAGGCAAGGTTAACATGCAATGGGAGCCTTTATTCGACATGTTCTATATCCTTACAAATGATGTAGTGAGGCCTGATTTCTGCATCCTTTCATGAATTGAGTCACTATGCTTGATTTGTCATTGCAATCACTTCACAGGCGCATGTTTGCCCTTCGCCAGCAATAACCATTCCTCGCAACCAAGTTCTGACACTAGCATTGATTCGTCGCCTTCTCTTGGCAACTGTCAACTATTCATCCCAACAGAACTCATCCACTTGGCAGTTGACGTGGATGTGTCGTCGCGAGGCTGAAGATACCAGTCATCATCACACCTAGGTGACGGATCACTTACGCGGCCCTGAAAGCGAATTAGCATCGTTTCAATAGCTTGTGATATTTGAGTCACGCACTCAAGGGAACAGCGGTCGATTCAGGCGCTTCCAGCGGATTCTTTCTTTTCGTAGATTCATCGATTCGTTCCTCAAGCAAAGCTCTACAGGTCTGATACGCTCGATTCGATGCAAATCACCTAAAGAAGTCGGTTGTTCGGATCAAAATGGTTAGCCGTTGCCACGCCAGAACATTTCTTCAGAGACTTGCTCTGACTAGAACAAACAAGAAAGGAAGAATTAGTCAAAGATGAAAAGGGGTCCCAGGCTCACGAAAAACAGCCGGCGTATCCACAAGTATCTGAAAAAACCACTTCACCATCTTGAAGTAGCTCCAGTGCCACCACTCAACCCCTAAACCAATATTCTTTGTATCAGAGTACGCCCTCACAGCAGCCATAGCCTTGACTGCAAGGCTACTAGTGTAACCGCCAGCCCTCACAGCACGCTTGCTGAAGCTCCCCTCTGCCCCTCGTCTCCCTCCCTCCACGACCGCCAGCCCCAGGATATCCGGATACGTTGTCTCGCCGCCTCAGACGCTAAAATCGATCGCCGGATACATGCCCGGAATCCCGACCGTCGGCGCAGGCACATCTGCCTCGACCTCACCCCGCGCACACGCGCAGCAGAACCCGGCCTCGGCCGCACGCGCACCGCGGACAGCGACGCGCTCGGCGCGCACGAGGTACTGGCTCTTGCGCACGCCGTCGGGCACGGCGAACGCGATGCGGTCCGCGCCGTGCATGCACCAGGCGTCGCCAGCGCCGCACAGCAGGCCCGCGAACACCTTGAGCCACGCGCCCGACCCGTTGCGCGCGGCCCGCCGCTAGCGACATGTACGCCTGCGTCGGGGCCGGGTGCTGCGTCCCCGTGCCGCCGTGTCACCCGCTTGTATCGTGTGTGCTGGCGTCGAGGCGCCGCTGGCCGCGCTGCGGTTGCGGCGGGAGGCGGCGGGGAGGATTGCGGTGCCTCTGGTCGGCAGGTAGGTGCGCGTGTGCTCGCGGATGTGCTCCCAGTCGGTGCCGACCGCGGCGCCGTTGACGAGCAGCTGGGAGAAGGTGTAGTGGGTGCTGGCGAGGGGCACCGTGGCGGCGGTCGCCAGTGCGAGGATGGAGTTGGCTGGCTTCATTTTAGGGAGGAGGCTTGTATGAATCGAAGGCTCGCGTCAAGAGATCGGCTGGTTGGAATGATCGAAACGAAGGACTGATGAATGAACGATGCTGATCATGGTCTGTATCAGCATCAGAGTGAACGGGTAGTTTTATACCATCGGCAACGAGCTGGGATAGACGGGAGGCCATCTCTAACGTGTCCTGGCTAAAGCGTATCCGCCACTGCTATGCTCCTGTCAAGAGGTGGTGAGTGTCCTTGTGGTTGAGGCCAAGGAGTAGTGACCGTGCTAGAGGTGGGAGCCAAGGGACCAAGATCGTGAGATAGAGCAGTATTTGTTTAGAGTAGAGAAAATGGACCGCAAGAAAGGTATATTATGTGAAGCAATGGCGTGCGTTCACTGTTCTGACACTCCGTGTGGGCCCTGGAAGCTGGGCAAAGCGGCTTTTCTGCCGGAAATATATTCCTGCGGTAGAATCCGGCATTGAAACGGGATACGCACTCTTTCCCTGCATGAGACGTTCACAATTATGGTTTCATACTTTAACGCACTGCCGCCTAGCCGTCGCTCCGACTAAATCTCTTTTTCCGCGAGAACTATCATAAGTTCGACGAGGCTGAGCGGCTGACACTGCTTGCACGAGTACACTTGAAACGGATGAGCTATCCGGATTTCCCCCTGCTTCTGATACCGTACCATTAGAAAAAGAATAAGCAGTGGCATTTAATAATAAGACAGCATCGCAACGTGTCGAAGCATTCCAGCATGTGTACATCATTAAGAGATGGAACAGCGAGCCTGTGAACTTGATAGAATGGCTGAAAAGTGGTAGACGAAGGCTATCTAGTAGCTCGGTAGCAATCGTCTCATAGTCCATTGCATGCCACAGGTGCTCTAAGTGACAGTGTTCTGCACACCCTGTCGCCTTCAACGTACAACGTATTGCGTACGGCGCGTTAGGTACCGTGAATTATACAATGGAGCGGAGAAATACGTAAGTGGACACTCTTCGCGTACACCGTATCCCGTACAGCGTATTGCGCGTAATGTGAGGTCTCCAATTGGCTCGTGGGCAGTTGGACCATAAGCACGACCCACGAGCACCCACTACGCGACCGCAGCCGTTTGAGTTGGAGTGCTTACACAAAATCCGAGAGAAGTCTCTCATGAAGAACCCAGGCAAAACTGGACTAGAAATGCTCTTGCCGTGTTATCTGTTACGGCCTTTGAGGTGGGGAACTCCGCCAGAATACGCGACTATGCTCTCACTCTGGAATCCACTTGAATAAATCTGGGGGTAAAGAGATCTCTACGCACTCCTTGACGCGCTTGTGCCACCGACAGAGCCACCACAAATCGGCGCTTTCCTGCATGAAAGCCGTGAAGTGCAACAGTATGACCATGGCCACCGGGCGCCTCTCGCTAAGAAAAGCCAAAAATGCATCGGGTATCAAGGCTGGCCAGCTGAACACCAAGCCCGCCACGGGCGACCCGGAAGGGCGGCCTCTCGCCTCGCGGGCCACCTGGACTAGATGGTCAATCACCTCGCCGTACACCGTATCCTCGCCGTCGGACCAATCGCCGGCGGCCACCAGCTCCTTCAGCCGCAGTATGTCATCTGCGCAGCCGCGGGCGCCGCTGGGCAGCGCGTTGGACACCAGCGGCTCGACGTCGGAGGCCAGCAGGGCGTGCCAGAAGGGGCGCACGATGGTGGTGACGCCGCGGCTCATCTGCATGCACTGGACCATGTCGGCGACGGGGTCGACGGCGTGCTGGACCTGGCCGATGGCCATAGCGTGCACGGCGACGGTGGTCGAGAACAGGAAGACGGCGGGGCAGTTTGCGGCGGTGACGCCAGCCTCCAGCACGCCGCGGAACTCCTGCAGCGCGACGTTGAAGTTGACCGACGACGAGGCGATCCAGGAGGCGCGGCGGCGCTCGCTGGCGTCGCCGGCGGCCAGGTGCAGCGCCGACAGCGCCAGCACGCCGCGCAGCACGAAGCGGTGCGCGAAGCCGATGCGCACCACGGCGTGCTGCCACAGCGGGAACTGCGCCGGCGCGGTGTCGAACGTGGCGTAGGTCGTGGTCGAGTACTGGTGCAGCAGCTGCATGTCCTCGGCCGTGAAGGCCGGCCCGGCGGCGTCGTCCAGGCACGGCCACGGCAGCTTGCGGTTGATGTCCTCGAGGTCCTGCAGGTACTGCGATGCGTGCCGCTTCTTCGAGGGCGCGGCGGCGGCGGTGCGGTTCGCGTGCTTGCAGGCCGCCGGCTTGACGACGTCGGGCCACACGCAGGACACGCCAAGGCGCCTGCAGCTGGAGCAGGTCGGATGAACCTCGTCACACTGCGGAGGGAGGCGTGTGGGATCAGCAATTGGGCTGGACGACGGGGCTCCGGCGCTGCTGGCTTACCTTGTTGTGCCGCCGCTTGCACTCGGCACACCCCCGTCGCGACTTGGTGTGCGGTTTCCGCGTGGACATGGCCCTGGGGCGACGGGCTCTGCAACCCAGGCCTGTCCGAGTTGTACGGTATACGCAGTTGCACGCGCTGTGCTGCCACGGGGTGAAGGTTTGCAGCAATCACGTGCGGGCCGGGCTAAGCCCCCTTGAGTGAGGACCATGCGAAGCACACGTGATGCAAATCCGGGTTTCCGACGCTTTTCGCGACGCCGTTCCCTGTTTGGGCTCCTCAGCAGCGTCACCGCGGATGATTCGCACCCTGAGTCGCACTAACGGACCGGATTTGAGACGGGGCTATGCCGGAAGGCGAGCGCCTAAGCGTTTAGCCGATCGAAAGTTAACACTGTGGCGGCGCCCTGTGGCGTATTCAGTGCTGCAAGAATGCTCCCGCTGCAGGATGAACATGGCGCAGGAGACCGGGCACTGGACGTCCTGGCACTCGATACTTTTGTTGCCATGTGCCGTGTCGCCCGTCCGTGGAGTGGCGGCCTTGCTCTGCAGGCGTAAAATCGACACAAACACACATGTTGATGCCTGCCACATCTCGATTCGTAAGCATTGGAGACGGTCCGTCATGAGATGATTGTGTCGAGTGTACGCCCCTTGGGAAGTAAAGCTGCATTTGTTTGACGCCGTTGCCCCTGGTCTGCGAAAAGCCCTCAATATTTGCCGTCGAATCGTTTCCTAGAGGGAGGTTTTCGTATCCGATCTGCTGCCATCCACCAGGATCGTGTACGGATGTTTGAGATCGGGGGGGGGGTCTCCACATTGACAGCGACGTTAGGGCCTATCGGATCCTTCGGTGTTTTCGGGGAACGTTGTTTTGCCGGTCTCGAAATCTTAGTGAACAGTCTTTAGAGCTGCGCTCGCATGCAACGCTACCCCGTCTCTGCAGCCGGAAACTTGAGGTTGGCGTTCTTCCGGACGGTCAAATTTACTCAGCGGATGCAGGAGTTAAATCTGAGTGGACCTTGCTCGTTATTCCTTGTATCGTCCAACCCAAGGCATTTTGGCGAAAACCTGTGAGGGAAGAAGACTCAGAAAGAACATAGCCACTCGCATCAGCTGCGTATCCCACTGCTTAATCGCCCCCGCTGTTCTTCAACACAGATTCCCTTGCTTTTTCACCGACTCTGGGTGTGCGATTTCCTCCTGCTGGCGTTGGTAACATCGTGTGAGGCTACTTTTCGGTTGAAAGTTAAGCTTTTGCCTGGTGCTTCGCGTAGCTTGAACGAATTAATCGCAGAACGAACAAGGCTCAAGCGTGGTAGGCGCTGTTCGGCGAGGAATGCTGTTCGCCCTTTTTCTTCGCAGGTCTTGGCACCGGCCACCTTCTCCAAATACTAAACAAACACGGAAAACACGCCCGCTGGTCGTCAACGTCGACAGAGAGCATCGGAAAGCTGTGCAATTGGCGCAGCAGCAACAAGGAACAGATATCGACAGCATGAGGTCCAAATAAAGTTGTGGGACGCTTTCGGGTAGGTTTTATCCCGTCGGATTCGGGCTCGCTTTCTGTCCGAGGCAATGCGGAAGCCCTCCGAGTTTCAGCGGAAAATATTCCCCCATTCTGTTCCAAAGGGTAGGTCCCCAGATTGCTACGTATGAAGTTGTCTGAGGAGCACACTATCGGGCTATTGCTGCCGTGAGCTTAAATGGACGTTGTACGATGGGGGGAGCTGGCTGGATTACTCTGAGCGGTTCGAAAGGACGACAGATTAGCTCTCTGACTGCCCTCGGCCATGTCCTGAAAGGTTGTTTTCACACTCGGACTTGGGATGACTCCAATCTTGAGTGGACGGAAAGATGACTGAGATGTGCGGTAGACGTGTCCCTGCTTTTTGAGGCAAGAATTTCCGGCGCGCTGAAAGTAGAGCCTGTCGGCTATCTTGTACTGATTACTGATACAACCAAAACCACCGCCGTGGCTCGGCCACACTTCTGGCTTAGCCCTTTTAGGAGTTGACCACGTAAGGAAAGATTCTGCGTTATCTGTCGACCGAGGAGAATACTCGTTGCGGATGGTAGAGCTTTATGAAGGTTTCGTCGGGTAACTTAGACCAACCGATTAGCTCTCCGATCTTGCATATCCGAGTACGAAGTCACCAGCCACCAAAAGCCAACTGCATGACTCAAACAGCTTCGAAAAGAAATCAGAAGCACCACTGGGATTCGAGGCGACCTCAAGCGCTTCGATTTCCCTTCTACAGGTTAAAACTCGGGGGCCTGATAGCCCGCACAAACCACCAGCTTACGTGCACCGCTTAAATCAGGCAAGACATTAGCACTACTCGGGAGCTGATCAACCACTATAGACTCGTATTCATATACACGTACCAGCCGAGCGTCTCATGTATCAGCAGAGCCGCTCCTATAAAGAGCAGACCGGGCGTCATTCGTTCATTCGACCTCCCCTGTCGCCGATTCACTCGACACTCCGCTCCACAACCGGCCATAACATCCACCATGCAGCTCACTACCTACCTCTTCGCCACCGTCGCCGCTCTTGCGACAACTACTTTCGCCTGCAACGGCAATGTCGAGCAGTTCACCTGCTGCACCGGTATCTCGGGTACGGACAAGTCCGTCTACAACGCGTGCTGCGCGGACCTGGCGAGCTACGGATGCTGAATGGGAATATCAAAAATGGTGAGTGGGAAACATACGAAGGCGGGCAGGAGGCGAAGTATCTAACACAAGACATACAGGCGTCAAGGTTGCCGTGGTGCAACGGGACACAAAGCTTTGAAGAGACGAGCATACAATTTTGATATACTAAGACTACGAATGGGGATTACATTGTGCTGTGCGTTATGCTTTGGGTAACAGTTCAGTTCGAGCGATGTGCGTCGAGACCGTGGCTATGGAGACATGACGATGCTGAGTTGGGGGGATTAAAACGAGGGACGAGAAAGCAGTACAAAGAAGTTATTCCGAAGGAGACCGTCCATCATCACAAACAAAATCTCTCCACATCGAAGCAAAGCAAAACAAACTCTGTACAACGCTTCAGAAATCGAAGCGAGACCAAGCCGGCTCATCACGTCCATTGCGAGTACGGGTACGGACCGCACTCGGGCTGCCTGAAGAAGCCCTCTGTGCTGTCCCTGATCACGCCGCTCGGATCGATCGTCCTCAGCGTGAAGGACACGGAACCAATGCCGTCAGCGTAGATCAGTCTGATGGGCGTCAGCGAGCCAGCCGCCAGGGTCATTTGATAGGACGCCTGAGGACTGTTGAGGCCAGCGACCAGTTTGTAGTTGGTGTTGGACCAGGTCGACACGGCCTCGGGGCCGATCCACGCGTAGCCGATGTCGTCGGGGTTGCGCAGAGCGAACGTCCACGTGCCCGTGACGTTGGCGTAGAAGTATCCGCGGAAGATCGTCGCCGACTGCGCCATCGCCTGATTGCCCGAGTTGTAGACCTGGCCGACGCCTGGCGACGAGATGCCAATGCCAATGTTGTCGGTGACACCCGAGAAGCGGATGGTGCTGTAGGGAGACACGGGGTTGTTGTATACGGCCGGCTTGAAGTTCTGGTAATAGGGATCCGTCGTGGTCGAGCCCACCGTCGCCGGATTCGGGCGATTAGTGTATTCGATGCCGGGGGATCCGCACGCAGAGGGCACGATGACTTCGACAAGGCCGGGCTGTGTCACGGCGTTGCCGGCGGGTGCACTCGTGGTGGTGTATGCAGTACCGGTTCCAGACGTAATGGTTGTCGTCAAGTAATTGATCTGGCTGTATACAGGCGACAGCACAACCTGCTTACATCCCGTTGGGATGCCGCCGGTGAGATAGAGGGTGTTGCCGTTGCACAGAGACGCCAGGAATTGCGTGGTGTCGGGATTGGTGATGTGCAGAGTGTTGTCGCTCCAGAAGGTCGTGTCGATGTTGGAGTTTCCGCTGGCGGTCAGTGTGTCGAACAGGAACGGCGAGTCTGTCTGGCCGCGCTTCTGGCACGAGTAGAGTAAGCTGCCGGTGCCAGCACCCGAAGCACATACCAGCCGCGTCGATACGGGGTCGATGTAGAACAAAGACGCGCTGGTGTAATCGGATATCGGGGAACACGAGTGAGCTGTGCCGCTGGAGGGGGTGTCGAACACGTCCAAGTATCCGTAAAAGTTGTGCGAGAAGTCAGTGACGGCAATCTTGAATGGAGCCGCGGTGGGAACGGTGATGACGGCAACATTGCTTGTCCCGCCGTTTGCAGCGGTGCTCACGCTCGTGGCGTAGAACGTTTGGCTGCCAGACGTGCGAGTCACCGTGAGGGCTGGAGTTGGAACGTTGACAACCACGTACGTTCCTGCGGCAAGGGCGCCAGGTGGGTCGGTAAACACAGTGCTTGTGTAGGCGACATTGCCACCGGTCTGGGTAATTGTCGGGTACGACTGCGCTGGCACATTGACAATCACATAGGTGCCGCTGGGGAGTGCGCCCGCAGGATCAGTAGCCGCAGTAGTTGTGAAAGCAACAGCGCCGCCAGTTACGGTGAGAGTCGGATAGGTTGGAGCAGGAACATTGACAACCACGTAGGTTCCGCTGGGGAGAGCGCCCGCTGGATCAGTGGCCGCAGTAGTTGTGAAAGCAACGGCGCCACCAGTCACAGTGATGGTCGGATAGGTCGGAGTAGGGACATGGACCACGACGTAAGTAGCCGCTGGAAGAACGCCTAGCGGATCTGTGTACAGAGTTGTTGTGAATGGAACTGCGCCGCCAGTCACGGTGAGTGTCGGATAGGCTGGAGACGGAACGTTGACTACGACATAAGTTCCGGCGCCAAGAGCGCCTGGCGGGTCGGTGAACACGGTAGTTGTGTAAGGGACAAGGCCACTGGTTTGCGTGTACCTCGGGTAAGTAACAGCTGGGGTAGCAGCGGGCACGTTGACGACGACATAAGTACCAGGGCCAAGAGCACCTGCAGGGTCGGTGTACAGGGTACTGGTGTAGGCGACGGCGCCACCAGTCTGGGTGATAGTTGGGTAGGGTGTCTGCATCGGAGCAATATTGCTCTGGCCAGGTGGTGCGATGGCACCACTCTGCGGGACGTTCATCAGGACATACGAGCCCGGACCACCAGCGAGATTAGTGCTGAAGGTTGTAGTCGTGAATGCCACGTTTCCAGAGGTGCGCGTCACGGTCAAAGCGACGTTGACGACAACGATCGTTGTCGGCGGGGCAAAGCCGGGTGGATCGGTGAGTACAGTGGATGTGTAGCCAACTGCCCCGCCGGTCTGGGTGGTGGTTGAGAGAGCGAAGACCGCTGGTGTGTTGACCAAGACGTAAGTGGTTCCCTGCCCGAACCCGAAAACTGGATTGCTTGTGACCGTACTCGTGAATGCCACATTTCCACTCTGTTGGTAAGATGTAGGGAGGACAACAGGCGAATTGACCAAAACGTAAGTCGTCGGTGGGGCGAATCCAGGTGGATTCGTCGTGACGGTAGTTGTGAAGGCAACGTTTCCGGACTGCTGGTAGCTGGTCGAGAGAGCGTTGGGCGCAGGTGAGGCAGGTGACGGAGAATTGGAGCCTCCGGAACATGTTGGAACCAAGGGCGTAAGACAGCTGAGGATGCTCGTTCCAATCTGCGGTGTAAGGGTACTGTCGAAGCAGGAGGCGGCATCCAGTTGGCCGAAAAGGCCGATGGCTGTCTGGCAAAGCCCGATGAGACCGGCGGAGAGGGCGGAACCAGAGCCGTAGTTGGCGAGCACCTGGCATGCGCTTGGAATGCTGTTGACGCAGTTGGAACATGTCCCAACGTTTGCGAGGAGGCAGGATTGGAGATCAGAGCCGGTGAAGGATGATACGCAATTGGAAGTGAAGCAGGAAGCTGCGTTTACGGTGCCAAAGATGCCCAACGCAGCCTGGCAAGCGGCGAAATTGGCGCCGTTCACCGCGCTGCCGAAGAAGTTGCTGAGAGGCCCAGACCCTCCGGGTGAGGTCAAAGTATTGCAGGCTGAAGGCAGAGCAGTGACGCAGGAAGTCGCCACCGCATTACCACACTGCACCGAAGTCGTTGCAGCCAGAAGAGAAGCAGGCGTCGCGGCGTTAGTATTGCAGACAGGGATGTTCTGGTTAATGCATGAAAGAATGTTGGCCCCCGTAGCACTGTTAAGGACGTTGCTAGCGAAGCAAGACAGGCCGACAGTTGTGCTGTAGACACCAAGCGCCGTCTGGCAAGCCAACAGAGAAGCAGAGCCCACAAGAGAGCCACCGCCGAGAGACGACAGAGCCTGGCAAGCTGGCGGGATGCTATCAACGCATTGTGAGCACGTCGGCAAGCTGTTCTGTAGACAGCCGAGGAAGTTCGCATGCGTTGGATCACCGGAGCCGATGTTGGAGATGAAGTTGGACGCAAAGCAGGAAGCAGCACCCGCGATACCCAGCCCAGATAAGGCAGCCTGGCAACCAACGTAGTCAATTGTAGACGCCGTGTTGCTGAGGTCGAAGGGGTTGCCAGAGGGGTTGGTAATGGTAACCGGTTGACATGCGGAGGGAAGCGCTGACACGCATTGTGGGGTGCCGGCGCCTGCAGAGGGCAAACATATGTTGCTGGTGAAGCTCGCAATTGCAGAGGTGGATGAGGTTGGCGAAGCAGCAGCTGAAGTCGGGACAACGACGAGAATCTCAGTAGTAAGAATGCCATCCGCCCCAATCGTGGTCAAAGTGGTCGTGAATGGCACTAAACCAGACGTTTGTGTTGTCGTGAAAATAGGGCCGGGGGTGGACTGCGCACCGCCGAGCGCAGTGTTGCCAGGGTTGATGACAGTAGGGGCTGGAACATTGTATATCACCTCCGTGAAAGGTTGACCGTTGTTGATAGACGGATTGGATGTCAAGACCGTGGTTACGAAGGACGCAATACCGGAAGTCTGTGTGGTCGTGATGGGTCCGAATGGTGTAGGTACGTTGACAACAACCGCCGTGTAAGGCCGGCCACCGTTGATGATGCCAGAAGGATCGAAAGTGACCACAGTGCTGGTAAACGGCACGGCTCCAGAGGTCTGCGTTGTTGTAACGGGCGCAAATGGTGTGGGTACATTGACAACAACTGCAGTGTACGGCCGGCCTCCGTTGACGGAACCAAATGGATCGGCCGTGACTATGGTAGTCGTGAAGGGGAACGCGCCGGAGGTCTGCGTGGTCGTAACGGGCCCAAATGGAGTTGGTACGTTGACGACGACTGCCGTGTAAGGCTGGCCGCTGTTGACAGAACCAAACGGATCGGCTGTAACAATGGTGCTGGTGAAGGGGAAAGCACCGGAGGTTTGCGTGGTTGTAACGGGGCCAAACGGAGTAGGGACGTTGACGAGGACCTCAGTATACGGCAAGCCACCATTGATAGCCGGGTTTTGCGTGACAAAGATCGTAGTGAACGCGACAGGGCCCGAGGTCTGGGTCGTAGTAAACCCGAAGGGAGTGGGAACATTCACCACGACCTGCGTGTAGGGATTTCCGCCATTGATTGACGGATTGACGGCAAGACCAGTGGAAGTAAAAGCCAAGGCACCCGAGGTCTGTGTAGTAGTAACAGCAAACGGCGTAGGTACGTTCACCACCACCTGAGTGTACGGCAAGCCGCCATTGACCAGAGGATCAATGGCAACACCCGTTGACGTGAAAGGCACGGCACCCGAGGTTCGTGTGGTAGTAACGGCAAATGGCGTAGGCACATTCACGACCACCTGCGTGTATGGCAGGCCGCCATTAACCAGGGGGTTCGAGGTCAGACCAGTTGATGTAAAAGGCAAGGCCCCTGAAGTTTGCGTGGTTGTGAAAATGAATGGCGTAGGTACATTCACCACCACCTGGGTGTAAGGATTGCCGCCGTTGACGGTCGGGTCAATAGCGATATTCGTCAACGTGTATGGGAGAGGACCCGAGGTTTGCGTGGTAGTAACAGCAAATGGCGTCGGCACATTGACCACCACTTGGGTGTATGGCTGGCCACCGTTGATAGTTGGATTGACGGCAGGGCCAGTAGACGTAAAGGCTGTTGGGCCCGAAGTTTGAGTGGTCGTGAATGTCGGGGCAAATGATGTGGGTGTAGGCACGTAGACGACGACTTGCGTGGTAAAAGTAAAGAACGGTAAACCGAGACTGTTGAAATACGTCGGGAAAACGGCCGTTGTGGTGAATGCGACGCTGCCTGAAGTGGACGTAATGGTGGCGAGGTTTCCGACGGGAGTGGGGACATTCACTATCACTGCGGTGTACGGGAGCCCGCCATTAACGCCGGAATTCGATGTAATAGTAGTAGACGTGAAGGCGAGGGGACCGGAGGTTTGGGTGATTGTGATTGGGGCAACCGGCGTGGGCGTAGGCACGTAGACAACAGTGATGGGAGGGGGAGGGGGGAAACCAGAGGGTTGGTACAATCCGGTGAATGTGATGCTGCCCGATGTAATGGTGGGGAGGCTTGCAGGAGCATTGGTCTGTGGGACGTTGACAAGAATGGCCGAGACCGCACTGGTGGTACCACTGAGATAAGTGAGGACAGTGCTAGTGAACGGAACCGAACCCGAAGTCTGGGTGATTGTAGGCAAGTTTGTCGGAGTCGACTGGATGCCAAGATTCGAAATCGCACCTGACACGACGCCTGAAGAGCTTCCAACTCCGGATGTAGGCGAACCAGATTGCGCGCCAGTTGAGTCAAGTGCGCTGGTGGAAGTGGCAGTTGGAGCACTTGGGGACAATGTTGACTGTGGAATATTGACCACGATATCCGTGTACGGAGAACCGTTGATCAGCTGCGTGCGAGTAGATGTGAAGGCAATAATGCCAAATGTCTGTGTGAAGGTCGACAGAGGAGCGCTACCGGTAATGCCCGGGCTGGTTGAAGATTGACTTGGAACCCCACCGGGAGACGACGCTGATGAGGGAACATTGACTAACACAAGCGAAACAGGAACACCGTTGACTATCGTGGGAAACGTGGACGTGAATCCAACGTCACCGGACGTTTGTGTAATCGTCGAAAGGAGAGTCGGAGTAACGCTCTGCGGCAGATTGACTACTACCAGCGTAACAGGAACACCATTGACTATTGTGGGAACCGTAGATGTGAATCCAACGGTACCGGACGTTTGCGTAATCGTTGGAAGGGTAGCCGAAGGAGAGCCCTGCGGTACATTTACGACCACAAGCGTAGCAGGAACCCCGTTTATTGACGTGGGAACGGTAGATGTAAACGCGACATTACCAGAAGTCTGCGTAATCGTCGGAAGGGAAGCCGAAGGAGAGCCTTGCGGTATATTCGCGACCACATCGGTGTAAGGCCCGATTCCAGGAAGGCTCTGGGTACGGGTGGAAGTGAAGCCAAGTGCACCGGAAGTCTGCGTGAAGGTCGAAAGAGGTGCACTGGCACCGGGACTGCTAGCAGTGTTGCTCGAACCGGAAATGCCAGGCGAAGATGAGCCGACGCCTGGTGAGGATGCGGCACCTGAGGTCGACGGAACAACGGTCCCAGATGGGTTACCCGATTGCGAAACGCCAGTAAGCGAGAGACTTGATGGGGAGCCGCTCTGCTGTGACGAGGAGGCTCCCAAGCCCAAGTCTGAGTTTACAGTTGGGAGGCTACCAGACGAAGCCTGACTCGAGGGAGAACCCGCAGAGAGGCCGATTGAAACAGACAGGCCTGCGGATGGGGACTGCGAGCCCGGAAGGGCGCTGGGAGAGGAGGCCGACGAGCCACCAGCCGAAGAGGGGCTGCCCGAGTTCACGCCGGACGCAGGTGGGCCGGATGCTGAAGGCCCTGCAGAGAGACCGGTATCCGAAGGAGCGCTGGCGCCAGGGACGGAGGCTGACGGCGCAGAGGAGCCGCCACTGGGGACACTGCTTGCGGAAGGAACACCAGAGGATGGATTACCGGACTCCGAGACACCGGACAGCGACGACGGCAAGCCAGACTGGGCCGAAGAGGCGGATGCTCCCTGGCCTAGGTTGGAATTAGCACCAGACAGAACGGCACCGGGGGAAGTCGATCCTGAGCCAGACGTAGCGGGGCCGCTGACGCCAGGCGAGGAGGCAGAAAGATCAGTCGGCTGGCTGGCAGACAGGCCACCAGATGAGGGAGCGCCAGAAGAAGTACCACCAGCAGAAAGGCTGTTGGCAGGGCCGCCGGTAGGAGAACCGGAACTCTGTCCTGGAAGGGAGGCGGAATTCTCTGTTGGAAGGCTTGCGGATGGGCTTCCGGCTGAGGGAGCGCCGCTTGCTGAAGGACCGCCAGCCGACGAACCTTGGAGTGACGGGGAGCCAGATGAAATACCAGCAGTCGTACCGGCCGGAAGCGACGACGAAGGCTCAAGGCCTGAAGTGCCGCTAACCGAGCCTGCCGGAAGCGATCCAGACGGTCCGGCTGACGCGGATCCAGTTGGCTGAGAGGCTCCTGAGCCCAGGTTGGAATTTCCAGGAATGACAACGCTGACGGAGGCCGATAGATCAATACCAGAAGATGGAGAACCGGGCTGGCTGCTTGAAATACCCGAGGCTGGCGAGCTGCCAGACGGATTGGCGCCGGAGATCGATGCGCTGGCTCCAGGGGCAGATGAGCCAGCTCCGCCAGTAGTAGGAGCGCCAGAAGCCGTCGGTGCGCCAGACTGGGCAGATCCTGGAAGAGATGCGGAGCCAGTAGGTTGAGAACCTGAGAGAGATTCCGTAGGACCTGAAGCACTTCCGCTAGGCTGACCAGAAGCTGACGGGGAGCCTGAAGCACCAGGGGCAAGGTCGGTCGCACCTCCGCTGGGGAGAACAGCACCGCTCGAAGCACCAGAGCTGCCAGGACCAGATGCGCTGGGCTGGGCAGATCCACTGGCGAGGCTTGATCCTGGCTGAGAACCTGAAGCAGCAGGGCCAGAGCTGGTCACGCCTCCGCTCGGGAGACCAGAGCCTCCACTAACCGAGGCACTTGCCTGCGCGGATTCGGTGGGAAGACCAGATGCTGGCTGCGAGCCCGAAGCGCCCGAGCCAGAGGCACCGGACGGCGCAGATTGGCTGGCCACACCGGATGCTGGTTGCGAGCCAGAAGCGCTGGGGGCAAGGTTGGACGCAGCTCCGCTGGCGAGGGCAGAACTGCCCGGAGCGCCGGAGGAACCTGAGGCAGAGGCACCAGGCTGAGAAGACGCTCCTGGACCCGAGGCACTTGGCTGAAGGGATGCAGAAGCAGATCCACTGGGCTGGCCGGAAGCCGGCTGCGACCCTGAGACAGCAGAGCCCGCGTTGGATGGCTGGCCCGAGCTGGGAAGGGCGGAGCCACCGGTGGCGGAGCCACTCGGTTGAGCAGATCCACCCGAAGAGGGCTCGCTGAACAGTCCCGATGCTGGCTGCGAGGAAGAGCCTGCGGAACCGGTGTTCGTTGGCTGGCCACCGCTGGGGAGGGCGGAACCGCTCGAGGCACCAGATGCACCAGGGCCAGAAGCACTAGGGCCAGAGGCACTAGGTTCAGCAGATCCAGCCGAGCCGGAAGAAGCTCCACTGGGCAGGCCAGAAGCTGGCTGTGAGCCTGATGCTTCCGTGGGCGCACCCGACGCTGATTGCGAGCCTGAAGCGCCAGGGCCCAAGTTGGTGGCGGCACCGCTGGGCAGAACAGTGCCGGAACCGCCGCTCGTCGGGACACCGGAACCAGCCGACTCAGCGGATTGACCTGGTCCTGAAGCGCTTGGCTGGGCAGACGCACCGCTACCTGAGACGGAGCCGCTTGGGAGCGAAGATGCAGCAGATGACTGGCCAGGAGCGCTGGAAGCCACAGAGCCACTGGACACGGCATTGGTTGACGAGACACTGGGCTCCGTGGGTTGAGATGCTGATGCGCCGCTTGGGGCGGAAAGGCTTTCAGAACCGGCAGAGCCAGAAGGCGCGGCAGAGCCGCTGGGAAGACCAGACGCTGAGGGAGAACCAGACGCTGCAGGAGAACCAGACGCTGCGGGAGAGCCGGATGCCGAGGGAGAACCAGACACAGCGGGAGAGCCGGACGCGGAGGGAGAGCCAGAAGCTGCGGGAGAACCAGACGCGCCTGAGAGGCTAGCGCCACTCTCTGTAGGCTGGGATGGGCCAGCAGATCCGGAGGCCAGATTGCTCGGGCCAGATGGAACGACAGTGTTGCTGGCGCCGGAACCGCTGGGCCCGACCGACGGAGCTCCGGATCCTGATGCCGGGTTGGACGGGTTGGCAGACGAAGCGCCAGAGCTGCCGGCAGCGGATTCACTGGGGAGGGCTGATGTCGCGCCAGATCCCGAAGCAAGATTGCTCGGGCCTGATGGGACCACCGCGGATCCGGATGAGCCCGGGGCGCCTGAGGTGCCTGAGGTGCCGGACGGGTTGACGGACGGAGCTCCAGTGCCGGCTGCTGATTCCGGAACGGAGGAGCCCGGTGCAGATACAGAGGCTCCGCTTGAAACTGAGCCTGCTGGAGCGCTTGATCCGGAAACACCAGGCTCAGATGCGCTGGGTGCAGAGGGACCAGGTCCGCTCGCAGATGCGCTCACTGAGGCCGAAACCCCAGGCGCGGACGAGGTTGGGAGGTTGTTGTTCAAGCTCGAGAGAGCGGAAGACACATCAGCCGAGTTGGTGAGCGAGAGATCAGACAGAGCACTCGAGATGTACGACGAGTACGCCGCGCTAGCAGCAGATATCGATGAGTCAGCTGATACAGAGGCCTCACCCGAAGCCGAGTTCAGAGCTGAGTTTCCAGATGGAATGACACCTCCTTGGCTAGACGCAGATGGTGCAGAGACAGAGGGCTCTGTCGAGACGCTTACTGAGGCGCCAGGTGAGCTGACACCGGAGGGTTCGCTGGCTGATGAACCTCCAGACGGAAGACCGCTGGACGCGGATGCACCAGACGTCACTCCGCTTGACACCGCACTTATATCCGTAGGCACGTTGGATGAGGCCGGTCCAGATGAAGCGCTAGCGTCAGAAGCAATGCTCGAAGCGGGCGCGCTGATTTCAGTGGGTGCACTGGCCGACGGAGCTCCAGAGAAGGCGCTGGCACCAGTGGGAGCACTAGCCGATGGTCCACTAGCACCGGATGCAAGGCTCTCTGATGGAACCCCAGACGGAGCACTTGACTCTGTAGGAGCTGAAGAAACGCCAGACGGGGCGCTGGCGCCTGAAGCAAGGTTGGAAGCTGGCGCACTAACACCAGATGGCACACTTGAGGGGGCTCCGGATGAGGCACTGGATTCAGCCGGTACACTTGAGGGAATTCCAGACGAAGCACTGGCGCCAGAGGGCAGGCTCTCGGACGGAGCGCTGGCTCCAGAAGGCAGGCTTGAGGCCGCCGTAGGGGCGCTGGCTGAGGAAACTCCGCTCGGCGCCTCCGAGGACGGGCCGGATGAAGCAGAAGCACCCGATGGCGCACTGGCAGACGGGGCGCTAACACCAGATGGCAGCTCAGAAGACGGGACACTCGCACCGGATGGCAGACCAGAAGACGAAACACTAGCCTCCGTAGGGGCGGTGACAGATGCGCTGAGCTGTGCAGAGGCACTGACTCCACTCGCAGCGCTGGTGCTGGCGAGGCTCTGGGAGCCCGAGCCCAAGTTCGCAGGACCAGATGGTGCCAGCGATGAGGCGCCAGTGGCAGAAACCGACTCGGACGGGACAACAGAGGACGCACCGCTTGGCACACCAGATGTGGCTGTGGCGAGGTCGCTGCTGAGCTGCGAGAGCTGCGAGAGAACCGAGCCAGCAGCGGATGAAGGCAAAGCGCTTAGATCACCGGAGAGCGAGGCCGCCAGCGAGGAGGCGGCAGCCGGGTCGAGGGACGTGACGCTTCCAGTCGGCACACCGCTGGATGCTGAGGCCAGTTCGCTGAGCTGCGACGCCAGAGATGAAGCCTCAGACGAAGCACCGGAAGGCAAGTTGCTGAGCTGGGATGCGAGAGAAGAAGCCAAGGAGGATGCTTCCGCAGAGTTTGTGATCGTAGCTGAGCCAGTGGGAGCGCTGCCAGATGTCACGCCACTAGGAGCAGAGACAGAGTTGCTGAGCTCTGACAAAGCTGAAGAGGCAATAGACGACGCAACGCTTGGTTCGCTGACAGGGGCGGAAAGGCTGCTGGGCAGGCCAGAGCCTTCACTGGGGTTGAGACTTGATGCGGAAATGCTTCCGGTTGAGACGCTCGGACCTGACGAGGTAAGACTTGCAGACCCGCTAAGACTGGCACTCAGACCAAGATCTGTGGCAGCACCACTGGGAATGCCAGAGGCGCTTGAGCCCGTCGGAAGGCTAGAGCTGGGTCCTGAGAGGCCGGGCTCTGTCGATACGCTGAGGCCACTAGAGAGGCTCTCACTAGGCGCGGAGACACTAGGCGGCGGAGCAGAGCTTTGCGAGGGCACAGAGGCGGAAGACTCACTGCTCAACGAAGAAGCCGAGGACGAAGAAGCAGAGCCTGAAGGAACGGAGGCCGAAGGTGCCGAAGATTGTGCGGGCAACGAAGACGCTGGAGGCGCCGAGGATTCCGATGGCACCGACGACGCCGAGAGCGAGTTCGATGCCGACAGGCCCAAGTCCGTGGGCGCACCTGGCGCAACGGTCTGTGAGGACGCCGGTTCAGATGTAGTAGTGCCGAAAAGCAAGCTGCTCAGCGAGCTCAACAGACCCGTCGACGACGCCGAGACGGTGGCGGTGGGGGTTTCCACCAGAAGCGTTCCGAGCGTCTGGCCGGAGGCAGTGGGGTGAAGTGTGAGAGTTCTCGTCGATGCACCATCCCACGGAGCCGTCAGAGTCGTGGCAGGATCGATGGCGCCGGAGAACGGCGTTGGTGCGGGAGTGAGAAGGAGGGTTGAGGGCGCGGCGCCAGGAGTGACTCCAAGACTTCCACCCGCCGTGGCTGTGATGGTCGCGGTGATGGTGTCGCCATCGTAGAGGAAAGCGGGCACGGATGGTGCAGCAGACGGGACGGTAGTGAGAGAGGCAGACGCGGAGGGCGCCGCCGATGATGAACCTGCAGCAGGAGTCTCCACCAAGAGCGTTCCGAGGGTCTGACCGCTCGTTGGGAACAAAGTGAGAGTCCTGGTAGTAGAACCGGTGTACGGAGCGGTGAACGTAATGAGCGGATCCAGGGGACCCGCGAAGGGAGTTGTGGCGGGTGTGATGATCAGCGTGGATGGGACGCCTGCAATCGGGCCTGCCTGTGCCAAGGAGAATGGGGTAGCCGCAATTGTATCAGTCGTGGTATCACCGAAGTATGGTCTGCCAACAACTGGTGAAGATGGGGATGGCGAGGCTGTGGCCACGGGGGTCTCAACCAGATACGTTCCCAAAGACTCTGATCCTGTTGGGTGCAGAACCAACGTCTTGGTGGTGGTGCCGGTCCAGGGGGCTGTAAGGGTGGTGGCAGGGTCGATGAGTTCACTGTAGGGCGTTGCCGCGGGCGTAATAGCGAAAGTTGATGGAACTCCGTTACTGATGGGGCCAAGGCTGCCACCAGGCGTTGCAGTAACAAGTCCAGATGTGGTGTCTCCATCGTATGGCCGGCCAAGAGCAGCAGATGACACAGATGGCGAAGCGGTTGCTAGAGGCGTTTCGAGGAGGATGGTCGCGAGAGACTCTCCACTTGTGGGAAGCAGCGTGAGCGTCTTTGTCGAGATGCCGGTCCAAGGCGCCAAAAGCGTAGTTGCTGGGTCAACAGGGCCGTTGTACGCAGTTGTAGCAGGGGTAATAGCAAACGTGGACGGAACCGCATTGCCGATAGGGCCAAGGCTGCCTCCTGGGAGAAGAGCGACCGGAGTTGCCGTGATGGCGCCAGAGGTGGTGTCGCCAATATACGGCCTACCGAGCAAGGGAGAAGATGCAGAAGGTGAGGCTGTAACACCTGGAGAAGACGCTGATGGCGAAGTCGTTACTCCTGAAGACGCGGAGGGCGGAGCCGTCGCTGCTAGGGATTCTACAGAAGATACAGGCGGCGAGGCCGTCGCTACCGGGGTTTCGATGAGCAGAGTCGCGAGAGACTGCCCGCTCGTGGGAAGCAAGGTGAGAGTCTTTGTTGACACGCCAGTCCATGGGGCCGTCAAGGTCGTCAGGGGATCGATAGCTCCGGTGTAGACAGTTCCAGCCGGGGTGATCAGCAGAGTAGACGGAGCACCGACTGCGGTGCCACCAACACTAGGCGTAGCGGTAATAGTGTCGGTGATGGTATCTCCAACATATGGCCTGCCAAGCATAGGGGCGGTCGGGGAAGGCGTCGTTGCTGGCGTCTCGATAACAATCGTGCCGAAAGTCTGCCCAGAAGTGGGATGCAAGGTAAGCGTCTTTGTTGTAGAGCCGGTGTACGGGGCAGTGAAGGTTGTCAATGAATCCACGGGGCCAACGAATGGTGATGTGGCCGGAATAAGAAGCAAGGTGGATGGAACACCGCCAATGCTAGCCGTGGCCGTGATCGTAGCAGTCACGAAATCGCCGTCGTACGGCCGTCCAAGGCTAGGGGCGGTAGGCGACGCTGTTGCTGCTGGTGTCTCAATGAGAATCGTACCAAGAGATGCTCCAGAAGTTGGGTGCAAAGTGAGCGTCTTGGTTGTGAGACCAGTCCACGAATCGAACAAAGTGGTCGCCGGATCAACACCGCCGACGAAAGGAGTAGCCGCCGGGGTAATAAGCAACGTTGAGGGCAGGCCAGCAGAGACACCGCTCACGAACGGTGTAGCTGTGACGGGTCCAGTAGTTGTATCGCCATCATATGGCACAGCAAGGGCGAGCGAAGATGAGGGGAACGGCGCAGATGGAGTTGCCGCAGGAAGTTCAAGAACCAAAGTAGCGACTGAATCAGATCCCGTAGGCCAGACGGTCAGAGTCTTTGTGGTACTGCCAGTCCAAGTCGTAGTCAGGACAGCGGTCGGGTTCACGGCGCCCGTCCATGTCGCTGCCGAAGGAGCCGGAGTAATTGTCAATGTTGCTACGGCCCCAGTCAGCTGCCCACCAGCCAGCGGAGTAACGGTGATTGTGGCAACGGTGCTATCGCCGTTGTAAAGTATGCCGGCAGCGGAAGAAGTGGGAATTGCTGGCGACGAAGTGGCGGCAGGATATTCAACCAACAGCGTGGCAAGTGTATCAGTGCCAGTAGGGTGCAACGTGAGAGTGCGGACAGTGCTTCCGGTCCAAGGCGCGGTGAGAGCCCCAATAGGGTTGACGGACCCAGTCCATAGAGCAGTCGCAGGAGTAATGGTCAAAGTGACTCCAGGGCCAGCTGTTTGGCCGCCAACAACTGGTGTAGCTGTAATCGTTTCAATCGTGCCGTCGCCGCCGTCGTACAATATGCCGCCGGCAAGAGAGGATGCAGATGCACTTGCAGATGCTGATACACTTCCAGATGTTGGTGCACTTGCAGATGTTGACACACTTCCAGATGGTGATCCACTTGCAGATGGGAAGGCCGAAGACGAGGCAGTGGCAGAGGGAGTCTCCAGCAGGATAGTTCCGAGGCTCAAGGTCCCGTACGGGTAAAGAGTCAGGGTCTTCGTGGTTGGTCCTGCGTACGCTGTGGTCAGAGTTGTAGGATCCAGCAAACCAGTGAATGCAGCGTCAGTTGGCGTGATTGTAATAACGATCGGCGCAGTGAGCGCAGCAGCGGAGACAGTCACTGTGGCAATGGTGGTATCACCATAGTAAGGACGGAGGCCTGGCAAAGACGAAGGCGCAGGAGTTGCGGTTGCAAGCGCAGATCTTGGAAGCTCCAGGATCACTGTGCCCAGGCCACCCGAAGTTGACGGGAGAAGAGTGACCAGCTTCGCGGTGGTGCCATCGTAGGGGGCAGTCAATGTGGTCAAGTCGACCGGCCCAGTGAAAGATCCAGCGGTATATGGCTCAACCTCAAAGGTGGTAGGCACCCCACTCGGTCCCAAGGCAGTAACAAAACCAGTGGTGGTATCTCCGATGTAGAGCCTTCGCGGAAGACCCGTAGGCGCGGGAGTAATCGAAGCTGAGTTCGTGGGACCGGTACTGGAGATAGCGGCAGAAGGAGTCTCAATCAGGAGCGTCGCAGCACCACCACTAGTCAGCGGGTACAGGGTAAGGGTCTTGGTGGAAGTCCCATCCCATGGAGCCGTGTACTGGACCGCAGGATCGACAGATCCAGAGAAGGGCACATCAGTTGGCGTCAAGAAAAGGCTAGTGGGAATAGCGCCAGGGCCGGTGGAGGCTGTCACTGTTCCTGTGGTAGTGTCACCAAAGTACGGGCGGCTACCTGTGGGAAGACCAGTTGCACTGGGAGAGAGGCTCGGCGAAGACTGAGCTGCGGGAGTCTCAATCAAGTAGGTCGCGTACGTTTCGCCTGGTCCTGGGAAGACCGTCAGGGTGAGAGTGGCCGTTCCACTGTACGGCGCGTAAAGTGTATTCACGGGGTCAATAGGGCCTGTGTACGACGCTGTCGCAGGTGTGAGAGCGAGTTCAGTGGGAAGACCTGTTGGCAGACCAGAGACACCAAGCGTTGCTGTGATTGTAGCTGTGACGGTAGCGCCGAAATACTGCCTACCTGAGGTGGACAGACTAGGGGACGAGGTGGCGGAAGTGGGCGCGCCAACGGGAGTCTCAATCAGATACGTCGCAAATGTCTCGCCTTGTGTCGGCAACAGCGTGAGAGTCTGCGTCGAAGCTCCGGCCCACGGAACGGTGTACGTGATCGAAGGATTGACGGGGTTGGTGAGCGCCGCAGTAGCAGGCGTGAGTGTGAGAGTTGTGATAGCAACGTTTCCAACGGAAGCCGTTAGTACCTGATTCGAGATATCTCCAAGGTACGGACGGGCAGTCGGAAGGGACGAGGACGTTGCGGCAGGAGTTTCAACCACCACTGTACCGAGAGTACCACCAGCTGCGGGCAAAAGGGTAATGGTCATCGTAGTCGTTCCAGGGTATCCAGCGGTAAGCGTTGTTGGATCGACAGGACCAGAGAAGGGCTGCGTCGCTGGATAAACAGGAATCGTAGTAGCAAGGCCACTAACTCCGGGAACAGCAGTAAGGATGCCTATTGTTGTGTCTCCCACATACGGTCTGCCGAGGGTTGCGGTCGGGGAGGCGGTGGGGGCACCAGAGGTCTGTGTCGGAGTCTCTACCACGACGGTTCCAAGAGTTCCTCCAAGCGTCGGCAGAAGAGTAATGGTCTGCGTCGTTGTTCCAGGATATCCAGCTGTCAAAGTTGTCGATGGATCAACTGGACCAGTGAAAATCTCCGTTGCAGGAATAACAGGGATCGTAGTAGGAATACCGCCAACCGTAGCAGTAATGACTCCCGTGGTCGTATCTCCGACATACGGCCTACCGAGGCTAAGGCTGGCCGCTGAGGATGTTGTAGGAGCAGCAGAAGTTTGCGGAATCTCAATAACCACAGTGCCGAATGTACCCCCTGGGGTGGGCAGCAGGGTCAGTGTCTTGGGCGTGGTGCCAGGGTACCCGACGTAAAGGGTTGTAGCGGGATCAATTGGACCAGTGAACAATGCGCTCGCCGGGAAAATTGGGATAGTGATAGGCAAGCCAGTGCCGCCAGGCGTTGCTGTAATGACGCCGATAGTGACATCGCCGATATACTCCCTACCAATGGTTGCCATAGAGGACGCAGAGGGTGCAGTAGACGACTGCGTGGGAGTCTCCACGACCACTGTGCCAAGAGTACCTCCCGCGGTAGGAAGCAAAGTAATTGTCTTCGGCGTGGTCCCTGGGTAGCCAGCGAAAAGCGTGGTTGCGGGGTCAACCGGGCCGGTGAACAAGGCACTTGCAGGGAAGATGGGAATGGTAATGGGCAAGCCAGTAGCACCGGGGGTCACCGTCAGAATTCCAGCGGTAACATCGCCCACATACTGCCTACCACTCTCCACAGCCGTTGACGAGGGAGTGAGAGCAGCGGGTGTTTCAACCAACAGAGTCCCGTAGTTCTCGCCCGGGTTCGGGAACAGTGTAATCGTCTTCGTTGTAGAGCCTGGGGGCAGCTGCGCCGTGAGTGTTGTAGCCGGGTCAAGGAGAGCTGTGAATGGGATAGTGGCAGGGACAAGAGTGAACGGTGTCGCCGCGGCGCCAAGGCTGGCAGATGCGGAGATCACGCCGCTCGTCGTGTCGCCAAGGTAAGGTCTGGCGGTGGGCAGCAACGACGAGGCGCCAGCAGGTGTTTCAATCAACAGTGTGCCATACGTGTTTGAGGGGTCAGTCGGCAGCAGGGTAATTGTCTTTGGTGTAGAGCCTGCGGGTAGCTCCGCGGTGAGAGTGGTCGCGGGATCCAGAGCGCCCGTGAAGGGAACCGTGGCGGGCACAAGGTTGAAGGATGTCGGTGCAGCACCAATGCCGGGCGATGCGAGAAGCACACCGCTCGTCGTATCTCCAACGTAGGGTCGTCCGAAGCTGGAAGTCGGAAGCGGGGTCGAAGAGAATCCGGTAGGAGTCTCCACAAGGAGCGTGGCGAGCGTCGCTCCAGGGTTGGGAAGTAATGTAATAGTCTTCGGGGTGAGCCCAGGGTAGCCGGCCGTCAGAGTGGTGAGGGGGTCGATAGCGTATGTCAAAGAAGCATCAGTAGCAGGTGTGAGCGAGATGGGGGTGGCCAGAGCACCTAGACCTGCCGAGGCCGTCACGACACCAATTGTTGTGTCTCCGATGTAAGGCCGGCCTGCCGTGGCGGTGGGCAGCAGCGAAGAAGTACCAAAGGCCGGAACCTCGACGAGAAGCGTGCCAGCCGTGCCAGAGGCAGTTGGGAGCAAGACGAGCGTCTTTGTTGTCGTTCCAGTCCATGGCGCTGTGTAGATGAATGACTCAAATGGCCCCGTGAAGACACCACTCGTCGGAATCAAAGTCAACACTGAAGGCAGTTGGCCAAGCCCAGTCGATGCAGTGATTGGACCACTTGTGGTGTCCCCGATGTAAGGCTGGCCAGCGGGGGCAGTGGGCAACGAAGTTGAAGTGCCAGTGGCCGACGTGAAAACCGGAGTCTCAAGGAGAATCGTGCCCGCAGTCCCAGAAGCGGTTGGTAGCAAAATGAGCGTCTTGGTTGTCGTGCCGGTCCATGGAGCGACATAGGTGAAGCTCTCAAACGGTCCAGTGAAAAACGCGCTAGTTGGCGAGAGGTTGAGTACCGAAGGAAGCTGACCAAGACCAGTAGATGCGGTGACAGGGCCACTTGTCGTGTCGCCGATGTAAGGCTGACCAGCACCAACCAGTGAGGAGGTAGGAGTAGCCGTCGGCAGAGGTGTCAGAGGTGTTTCTACCAGGAGCGTGGCAAGGTCGCCGGGGGCAAGTGGCAGCAACGTAAGCGTGATTGTCGCGGAAACGGAGGCTCCAACGGTCAAAGTCAAGGTCGGATTCACAGCCGGGGTGGAAGTAACGACGGTCGGCGTAATGACAAAGCCTGGGAGGCCTGCGCCGGTGACCGATGGAGTAATGGTCTGAGTATCTGCGCCACCAATGTATCCTCGAGTGATGGCCAGGCTTGAAGCCGACGTTGCAAGCCCTGTAGGAGTCTCCACGACGACCGTTCCTTCCGTCTCTCCAGGAAGCGGCAGCAGAGTAATTGTAGCAATAACACTGCCTGGGTAGCCTGCTGTAAGAGTCTCCGAATTGACGGGGCCGGTGAACAAGGCTGTTGCAGGCGTAATGAAAATTGCCGACGGGGTACCTGTGCTACCTCTCACCAAGGCGGTGATGGGACCAATCAAGCTGCCGCCAACGTACGGACGAGTGATGATGCCGGTTGGCAGAGCAGACGCAGAAGTGATCAGCGTTGGGGTTTCCACAAGCAAGGTCCCTGCAGTCTGAGAACCAGTTGGAAGAATCGTGACTGTAATCTGAGCAGTTCCATCATATCCAGCCGTCAGCGTCGTCTGAGGGTCAATCGGGCCAGTGAAAAGCGGGATCGGAGCTGGTGTGATCACAACGACTGAAGCAGCGCCCGTGATACCCGCAGAGACAGTTAACGTGGCGATGCTTGAGCCGCCGACATACTGCAATGTGGGAATGCCAGTGGGTGCGGCTGTGATGGAGGCGCTCGATGGGCCAAAGGTCGGAGAGGAGGATGGCAAACCGAAAGGAGTCTCCACGAGTACAGTGCCAATATTAGTGCCCGACGGCAGAACCGTGAAAGTTGCAACCACAGATCCACCGTACCCTATCGTGACAGTCGTGAAGTATGGCAATGCTGAGGAAGCTGACGAAGAGGGGAATCTTGGAGTTTCCACGACAGCCGTTCCGAAGGGCTGCAGAGGATCGGTAGGCAGAATCGTCAGCGTAGTCACAGTTGGGCCGTCGTAGGGAATTGTGAACGTCAGGAACGGATCGACCAGGCCGGTGTAGGCAGTCTGTCCGACAGCAGGTGTGAGCGTATAGACCACGGGGACGCCGCTCACGGTCGCTGGAACCGTCACGGTCGAGGTACCTGTCAGATACGGCACGGTGAGTCCTGCAGCAGAAGGCGTTGCACTAGATGAAAGACCGGAGAAAGAGTTTGTTGGGGTCTCCAAAAGGATTGTTCCCTGGGTTTCAGTGCCTGTGGGAACAAGTGTAATCGTCTGTGTTGTAGCGCCTGGATACCCAACTGTGAAGGTCAAGCTTGGGTCTACGGGTCCAAAGTACGAAGTTGAGGCGGGAACCAGGGTGAACGTGAAGGTGGCGCCACCAAGCGTTGCGGACACAAAGGTGGTGGTCGTGCCATAGACGTACGGCCTGTCGAAGTTGGTAGGCGACGGAAGGCCGATCATGGGCAAGCTTGAGCTGGCAGAGCTTCCAAATGAGCTGGTGGGGGTTTCCACAATCAGCGTTCCGCTGCCACCTGCAGTTATCGGGAGTAGCGTTATGGTAGCCGTGGTTGAGCCGTCGTACCCAATCGTGGGCACAAAAGTTTCGTAAGGACCGGTAAACGAAGCATCGGTGGGAGTGATGTAGACCGGAACGGGCAGACCGTTGATTGTCGGGGTGATTGTCACGAGACCGTTGCCGCCCAGATATCCCTGCGTCCTCAAACCCGTCTCACTGGGCGACGGCGCGCTGGTGAGCCCAGAAGCACTTCCGGTAGGAGTTTCGACGACAAAAGTTGCAAGAGTCTCAGAACCTGTCGGCAGAATTGTAATTGTAGCGGTGGTATATCCAGGGTACCCCAAAGTAAGCGCACTTGTTGCATACGGCCCGGCATACGATCCTGTTGTGGGGGTGAGGACAAGTGTAACTGGCACACCGTCAATGACAGGTGTAATCACGGTGGGAAAGAGACCACCAAGATATGGCTTCGTAACAGGGCCAGTAGGCAGCGCCGAAACAGATGAGGGGGGCAGGCTGTACGTGGGGGTTTGCACAACAACTGTGCCAAAACCGGGTGAGCCGCTAGCTGGAACGATGGTGATAAGACGGGTGGTAGATCCAGGGTATCCAACCGTCAACGGGGGCGTCGACAAAGGCCCAGTGAAGAGAGTGGAGGTGGGGACCAAGCCCAGCGTGACCGGGACGCCGGAAATGATAGGCGTGATGGTCTGCGTCTCGGTGGCGCCAATGTACGGAAGAGACAGAATGCCAGCGCTTGATGCACTTGGAATCGACGTGGGAGTTTCCACAACCACTGTGCCAACTGAGTTGCTGCCAACCGGCAAAATCGTGATGGTAACAGTGGCAGAACCATCGAAGCCGACTGTCCACGTGATAGGGCTTACAGGGCCCGTGTAATATGTGGTCAACACAGGAGTCAACGTGAGGCCGACACCAATTGGAACTCCGCTGATCGAGGGAGAGATTGTCTGCGTGGCAGTGCCTCCAACGTAGGGAAGGCCAAGGCTTACTCCAACAGTGGCTCCCACCGACGCTGAGGGACCGGTGGCTCCCGCTGAGACTGAGGGCAGCGTAGCAGGGATCTCAACGATAACCGTTCCATAGATCTCAAGCGGGCCAGGCAAAACGGTGATCGTCTGCGTTGTCGAGCCCGGGTAGTTTGCGGTGTAAGTGACCGATGGGTCCACAGGGCCAGTGAAAGTAGTCGCTGCGGGGGTGAGCGTCAGAACTTCACTCCCCGGCAGACCACTTATTCCGGGAGTGATGACTTGCGTGCCCGAACCGCCGACGTAAGAACGCGTGATGCCGCCCAGAGCACTCGATGATGAGACAAGCGCAGCCAGGGGCGTTTCGACCAGGATGGTACCAAGACCTCCCGAAACTGTGGGTGCAAGCGTAATTGTTCGGGACGTCGATCCCGAGTAACCAGCGGTCAACGTGGAAGAAACAACACCGAGAGAGGATGTCGGGTAAGGCAGTGGAATGACGTATAACGTCCTCGGAATGCCGTTGATTGTGGGGTACAGCGTCTGTGTGGTTGATCCTCCATAGTATCCCTGAGTGAGAGCAGGCAAGGCACTCGGCGCAGACGTAATCAACGCCGCCGGGGTTTCTATGAGCAAAGTTCCGAGCGTGTTTGTTCCTGTCGGCAGAAGAGTTACGCTCTCCGAGGTGAAGCCCGGGTATTCAGCGTAGAACGTAGTCAACGGATCAAGACCACCAGTGAAGATGGTGTTCGTGGGGCCCAAGAGCAAGCTTGTCAGCCCTCCCTCATAGGTAGCAATCGCATTAATAGTCGAGGTTCCTCCGATGTAGTACTGAGTGAATGGAGCCGACACTGAAAGAGTAGGCGACGCAAATCCAGTAGACGATAAACCGGTCGGCGTCTCAACTAAGATGGTGGCCACTGTTCCGCTAACGGGCAAGAGGGTCAATGTCTGAGTTGTCAGGCCGGTGTATCCGGCTGTTATGCTATTGTAGGGATCAATCACGCCAGAGTAGAGCGCAGCGCTGGGGGTGATGACGAAGGTGATCGGTGTACCGCTCACTGTCGCAGTCAGGGTTTCCGTTGTAGTGGCGCCGACGTAAGGGAAAGTGCTGATGAAGCCAGGAAGTCCCGAAGACGTCATACCAGGCGCAGAGAAGCTTGGAGAGCTTGAAACCCCAGTTGGGGAGCTTTGGAATCCAGTAGGCGTTTCAATAACAACGAGACCCTCTTGCAACGAGCCCGACGATGTCAGCAACGTCAGTGCTGTTGGTGTCGGACCGTCGTACCCGATCGTGTAAGTCGTAGTAGCAAGGCTTCCCGTAAACAAAGCATCGGTCGGGGTCAAGACGACGGTGTACGGAACACCGTCGAACGGCAACGTGATGGTGGTCACAACAGTTCCCGTGATGTAGGGGTATGTCAACTGAAGGCCGCTGGATGCTCCAGCAGAAATTGATGCAGACAGATTTATTCCAAACGAACTTGTGGGCGTGGGCTCAAAGGAGCTTGAAGGTCCAAAGGAACTTGAAGGTCCGAAGGGGCTCGTAGGGGTTTCAACCAGGATAGTACCTGCAAGATCGGTTGGCCCAGGCAGAATGGTCAGTGTCGTCGTTGTTTGTCCATCGTATCCCGCAGTCAGCGCCACAGTTTCCAGAGGGCCAAAGTACGCTGTCTCGGAAGCCGGAACAAGAACCAACGACTGCTGTAGTGTACCTGCGGTGGCAAGAAGAGAGGTCGGTGCCGGCAAGCCCACAACAGAGCGAGTTGGAACACCGCCAGGAGCGCTTGAGGAGCTGTACCCGAAGGACCCAGTAAAAGTAGGTGCTGGAGTCTGTGTGGGGGTCTCCACAATTTCGGTTCCCACGCCGTCATCAGGCTGGACAGTCAAAGTGGTGGGGGTTGGCCCACCATAGCCGGCAAAGATTGTGAACGTCGATGCTAGAGAACGAGTGTTGAAGGGCACAGTTGCAGGAATCAGGTACAAGGTCCGCGTATTAGTGCCAATCGTGCCTATAAGGACAGTCGGAGAAGGCCCGAGATATGTGAGTGTCACAATATCATTGGGCGCCAGGGTCTGAGTGAATGTAGGGGTTTCTACGATGAGCGTCGCTTCAGTAGCTGTTCCCGTCGGAAGAACGGTCAATGTGGTAACGATGGAGCCACCGTATCCAGCCGTGTACGTGTCCGCCGCTGTCGGTCCCGAAAATGCGGTCGCTGAAGCAGGAGTAAGGAAGACTGGCCGCGAAAATGAGCCCGAGGTGATTATGAGCGCAGTCGGAGATGGCCCCAGATACGGAAGTGTTACAAGAGCTGTCTGAGGAAGGCCTATAGTGGGACTTAAAGGTGTAAGGCTAGATGGGCTCGGTGGTCCTCCGAACGATGACGATTCAGACAATCCGGAAGACGCGGGGCCGAAGCCACTGCTCGACGAGGGACCTCCAAATGATGGTGACCCAGGGAATGCGGATGATTCAGGCCCAAAGCCACTGCTAGATGAGGTAACTTCCGCTGGTGACGAGCTAGGGGATCCAGAAGGGCCAGGGCCAAAACCACTGCTGGAGGAGGGACCTCCAATTGGTGGCGAGCTGGGGGATCCAGAAGGTCCAGGGCTAAAGCCACTGCTAGATGAAGGACCGCCATACGTCGACACAGAGCTGGGAAAGCTCAAAGACTCGGAGCTATAGCCAACGCTGGACGAAGGAACGCTATACGATGGTCCAGAACTAGAGAAGCTCGGGGACTCGGAGCTGTAGCCGACACTAGACGAGAACGGGCCGGGAGTCGAAAGAGAGCGCGACGAGCGCGGTCCGGGATAGCTGGGAGTGGATGATTGACCCGGGAACTGGGATGTCAGCAGTCGACTCAGGACATGGATGCAGCAAAGACTAACCAAGCTCTCGGAAGGACTGGGCGGGGAAAAAGTGGGCCCGGGAGGACCGAAAGAGCTGCTCGTAAGAGTGATTGACGCATAGGAATATACAGTCGACGAAGGGAATCCAGGTCTATTCGTGCGGATGGTGGTAGAGGTGATTCCGGAGCCGGATCTATTAATGGTGTAGGTGTGCGTGCGAGTGCCGATGACGGTTGAGATGACGGTTACAATGGTATCAACGTAGGTGGGTACATTGTTAACGACGAGGGTCGCGCCGGGGCCAACGGTAATGATGGTCGGGTCGGTGATGGACGTCCTCACAGCGACGGGCTGCTCGAGGACGGTGGCGCCGACATCGAGCTCGACCACGCAGTCGGGGTCGTGGACGCGGACTTGGCGGCGGCCCAAGATACCACCTTGAGCCGGTGGCAGCAAGAGGCCGGCCACCAAGCCGAGGCTGCGCAAAAACATGTCAATCTATCCACAGGCAGTATTACTTACTATTTTCGTGATTATCGTCAAAATCGATTAGTCAGGGTCGTGGGAATTCGTCGCAGTCACCGGCGAAGACCGCGGTCGGCGAATCAACGAGAAATGAGCGAGCAACGCACAAAACGACGGACGAGGCAAAGCGACAGTGTGTGAGGTTGAAATGGCAGGTTGCCTGAGAGGCGGCTCTAGATATTATGTGATCCTGAGAATGGGCGAAATGAAATCGGCAAGAATGAGCGTCAAAACAGGGACATTCTGGCCTGGCTTCTTCGCGCGCCTCGGCCGCCGCAAGGCAAGGGACATGGCGCTACGGCAGAGCGTGGAGGGCAAGAGGCCCTCTCCAGACATTGCTGCGCAAAGGAGCGCCCGTGATTCGATTCTTTCCCTAGACGTGCTCGCAATGTTTCCTTCGACAGTCCAGGAACGCGGGCCATCCGTGCCTCGAAAAGACGCCGAGAGGGTGGGCATACACAATCCGGGCCTTTCGCCATCGCTGATCACTCAATACGGAGTGTTGAGGGAGTGCAGTTGGGTTTTGGACAGGTGCGGTTGGTGTTGTGGGCGAGGTCAAGACGCGCCGACCTTGGCGATGCTTGTTTCGCCGCCTGGCCCGCTTACCGTCCTTGGTCTAGCGCCCTGAGCCGCCTGCTCTAGACCTTATACAATTTGCTGCCCAGAATGACCATGTGCTCAATTGTATGCTCTCGCCACTCGAAAAGGTGCCGAGCCGCAGTTTGGCGACTTCCAAAAAGATGATGAAGGCACCCCACCCGTGATCTCAACTCACTGCCATCGTTGTGCTACAGCTGTTGATAAACGATAATTTTATATCAACATGGGAAGCCCATGTCCATGTCTTTGACAGGAAGTTGAAGATGATTTCGCGTCCATTCAAATGCCTCAACCTCCTACGGCCCCGCTTTGATCTCTCTGACGAAGGACGCTGTTTTTGTAGCCCAGCTATATGAGTCCGATACCTCCAACATGTCGCAGGCCTTGGCTTACTTTACCGTGATGGTCTATATCCTTCCGAGGTTGACCGCGTGCTAAATCTTCCCGAAAAACACTATAACTCTTTCGGCTCTCATCGTGAAGTTCGGAATTGTGATTCTCCTCGCCTTTAGCCATCAAAATTTCTTGTAACCCATCACTGCTGCATGGGTGCTGTAGCCTCATCGTCCTCAGCTTGTTTCAGTGCTATTTCCAGCGCACTGGAGATCTCCGGTGTTGTGGCCAGGGGAGGAATTCAACTCTATTGACCAACAGCCGGACCTCCAACCTGGCCCTCACCGTGATCCGTGCTTTGCCACATTAGCCTTGCCGACCTCCCGGACGATTTTGTTCCGCAAAGTTAAATTGACATACTGGAATGCTCAGTAAGATCCAGACAAGCATCGAGAACAGGCGCGAATCTCTTGGAAGTCAGAGCTTGACTGGCGTGACGGAACCCTTCTCCGGAGAGCGGTCTTCGCCACTGATATATCCCTATTGCCAGAGAAGTCTACATTCAAAGTAGGCCAATATGCGCAAGGGCGTGAAGGAGGTGCTCATTCTTAGAATCGGTGAGCGTTCCTTTTTGGAGTGGAGAGAATGCGCCACCCCTTGCGCCCTTTTTCCCGACATTGCGCGCGTGCCTTACAATTAAATTATACAAACGCCACCGCCTTAGTGCCAAATTTACCAATGATGGGTTTTCATGAGATAGTTGTGGCGGCTCAATTATGTTCGTGGGAAGCAGCTTCTCCATTCGCGAAACCAGACAGTTGCGCACTTGAATCAGCATCAGCTCAGACTTTCCGCGGGTGGTAGTGTGTTGGACACTTGAACGCCATATATTCAGGAAACAAGCTTTACGGATCTACCGAAATAATCCATGTCACATATGATGAAACTTCTAAAAATTCAGGCAGTAGTCTTAAGGCTCATAACCACGCCTCCTCTTGATCACTCATGTATATTGCAATTGTGGTGCTAAGTTGTGTCTGATATGATATGGTTTATTTAGACATTTTTCGGTGTATAGTGTATTGTACAGCAAGTGTGAGGCTGTCCGATGCCCCAGCCAATGGTATCCATAGTGGTTGGAGTGTGCAATTGGTACGAGATGAACATGCTCCCGTATGAGATGCAATAATAATCACGTATAAGCGCCAACTGTTGTTCAACATGAAGATTAAATAAAATAGTCATAATAAAGGTGCATGGCATAGCCGTCTGTTGTTAGAAGTTATATTATCCTGGTCTAAGATTTTACAGAAGCAGACGCTCTAAAGTTTCCATTTAATATAACACTATAGCCGAAACATTTATTCCACAAGTACCACAAAACTTGCGTAACGAGCATAACTCTTGATAAACATTTATATAGAGTATTAAGTTTACTATCGGTAGCAAAAGAATTTTACTACACGAATTTTCTTTTCCTTCTCTGCACCTGTTTATGATTTCTACTGCTCTCGCCACGCTTGCCCACACGCTGCACGCAGCCTCTCCATTATTTGCTAGCTTTGAAAAGCTTCGAACTTGCTTCTGCTCTCTACGTACGCATATTAGATCACGACCTGAAAAGTTGAAAGGTCGTGACGAGGTGCGTGTCTTCAGACAATTTTGTTGTTATTTTCGAATCATCACGAGTCATGTATCTCAGCTTCACCGAGTAGCACATTCGACGCCCGGGAATAGCATGGGCAGCCGTATATTACATTAGATGATGAAGGAAGAGAACAGCCTTGGCTGTAAAGAGAAGGCGATGCCTCGAACGAAACTCCTGACATTCACTAAGCTTGGATCCAAACGCTCTATATGGCAAATCACCATATTCAAGTATTAAGAAGCGCCATGACGTAGCTAAACCCGTGAAACTTTCTCCAAGAAGACCTCCCAACTCCATCACCGCGCGCGTTTCCACAGCCGACCCCGTAATCCAATCCGCAAGCCACAGCCCCATCCCGCAGCCAGCCTCAGCCATCTCGAACCGCCCGCTCCCGCTCCGCCAGACGAGTCCCTCACGCCCCCCGCTCACTCCCCCGCCTCCAGCCCCTCGACCCCCAACGACCACCGCGCGAACATCCCCACCTTCGCCTCCATCTCCCTGACCATCGCCTGCGTCTTGTTGTTCACGCTCTGCAGCGCCGTGAGCCGCTGCCACGCGGCCGCGCGCTCCCACTCGCGCCGCTGCGCGCCCTTGCGCGCCCACCACTCGCCGCGCTCAGACTCGAGCAGCGCTAGCGCCGCGAGCACCATGCGCGCCGTCGTGACCAGGCCTTGGCGGTGCCGCTCGCGGGCGGGGCTGGGTGGCTGGTTGCCGTTGTTGTAGGCTTCGACGTCGGGGTGGGCGCGCCGGACGACGTCGCGGAGCTCGGCGAGGGTGGGTTCGAGCGGCTTGGGCTGCGGGTGCGTTAGCGGGTGGTTCGGGAGTGCGCACCTGAGGGAAGGGGCATGCACCCAACGGTCGCGGTCGGCGATGTCTGTGACGCGGCAGAGTTGGCACATGGTTGAGGGTGTTGGGTGTGTGGGTTATGTGTGGTTACTTCGGGTCTGTGACTTCTGCAGAGCGGCTTTCGAGAAGTGTGCGTTTTGGGATGCAGTTGCTGGGTGAAGAAGTGAAGCAGAGGACCACGTTGAGTTTGCTTATATGGGCGAGCATTCGCTGGTCGTGTTGAATTATCACCTGTTTGGGTCAACGCGTGAAACTTACGATTTTCGTGCAGAGTCCGTAACCATCGACAAAGAGGAATCGCTACCCAGTCTAAGCTCTAGTGCTAGAGAGTACAGTTGCAGGTTGCTTTTGGATCAAGCTTTGTCGTGCTCGGCAGGGAGAGGTCACACCCACGTGGCGGAGCACAATGATGGACGGTACTAGGGACGACTAGCAGGTTACCCGTTTCATTGTCCTGCGTTGGTTCTACAAAGCGGACATGCAGCCAATGGCTAGCGCGGAGAAAACACGGCCCTGCAACAGGATAATCAAGCCTGGCTATGGGCGTTGAAGCGTTGGTCCGGGAGAAAAGCTTCTCGTACATGCGAAGGGTCTCCGGGAAAACGATTCACTTCCAACTGTCAGTCCTTTTGCGTCGCTGGCCGACAGAATTTCGTGCTCGTCACAGGCTACAGGGTCCACCTGTGCAACTTTCGAGCCGTGCCAGCAAAGCGCGCTACCTTCTAAGCGGTTCTTCTAAAGCGGAACAAAGAATACATGCATCCAAAAGGCAGATCTACAACCAACTCAGACAATGCTCCACAGCGGCTGTGGCAGGGGTTTGCGCGATGCCGCATTCCGGTGGCCAGTCTTCATCTTGTTCTCCTTGATGCCAATGTATGCTTCGCGCTTGGCGGGAGTGCCCGTCGTGACGGACCAGGTTTCCAGGCCGTAATACGCAGCAATGGAGTGAACGAGCCAGCGTCTGCATCCAGTTAGCACACGAGGGGCACACGGCGGCTCTCAAAGGCACTCACCCAAAGGCAGCGCTGCGATCTCCAACTAAGCTGTCGAAGACCATCAGGTCCTTACGAAGCTCTTCCTCAGCCGTGTGCATATCGCTCATCTGGCCGTTGCGCCCGACGAAGACGATCTGCTCGTCCTCCGAGTCGGGGTCCACTACGCCCTCCTGCTCGTCCTTCCTTACCTTATCCTCCCACTTCTCAACGAACTTGCGCACTTCGCGTTCGATATCCTCCAACATGTTCCTGGCGGCGCGCTTCTTCTTCAACCTCTCGCGTAGCTCCTTGAGGGCATCTGCAGCGGCTTCCTCCTCCTTGCTCACCGCAGGCTTCATTCCCTTGGTGTTGCGCGCAGCATTCCGGGCAGCAAGCTCCTTATCCCAGTATGAGGCGACAGAATACGGCACGTAGTGGAACTGGTACTGGGGGCGAACCTCCCAGTCGCTCGGGAGCGGCGGCTGCGCGTGCGGGTTGTTCAAGAGACGGTCTGCTCAGACAAAATCAACTGGGGCGCACTTCAATGCGTGAGCACTAAGTATTTCACGCACCATTCTCCCAGCGGCGCCTCTGGCGGCTACCCTCCTTGCCCTTCAGCAGGGCCTCGCGACGCTTGAGGCTGTCGCGGCGGAGAGGCTCGCGGCGGCGGGTGTAGCCAGAGCGCACGGCTTGCGCAGCCGTGGTGTCGCCGTTCTCGCCGCTTTGGGCGCGCGGGATGACATGGTCATCGAGCGGGATGTCCAGCGTTACGGTTGCGCCGCGCGCTGCCGGGTGAGCTGCGGGCGGGGTAATGTGGATGGCGCCGAGAGCCTGCGCGGCCTCCGCTGTCCAGGCTTCAATGTCAATGGGCTCCTCGGGGACAGCGGGATGCGACGGGTGAGCGCCGGCGGAGGTGGAATCCACGGCCATGGCGGAGCGAGGGGCGCGATAAGACGACGTGGCGGGGGGATGCGCGGACTGTTGCGGCTGCCTGGCGACAAGAGATCCGGCAGGGAGAGATACAACGGAGAGGCGCAAGGAGAGCACCGCGTTTTCAGCAGGGCAAGCGACGGACAGTGGGCAGAGACGCGAAGGTGGACGGATGGAGGGAGGGAGACGCGCGGGAGATAAGAGGAGCACTTGGCGCTAGTGGGAGCCGCACCGCCGCGGCGACACGCCAGGGCGTCGAACGTGGTCCATCATGAATCATCCATTGGCGTCACTCCGGCGAGTCATCAAAAGGTGGCGATCTGCATCCCCTCCACACTGAATGTATCTGGCCAGACAGCATGACAACAACGTCACACCTCCATGGTGAGCTGGAGCCGATGGCTTTGCAGATGCTAGCTGTATCTTTGCGAATGCTTCACCTGTCCATGACAGTATGCGCGTGTTGCAATGCTATCCGAACCGGCCGTGTACCCGCGTGGTTGAGTCATCTCCGATGCCACTATGGCGGCTGCCTCTTGCTCGCACCGATGCCAAAGAGAAGTAATTCGTGGTCACGGAAGCGCCATGGAATCTTGGCAGTCAGCAAAGGTTGAGCTCTTTAGAATGACCATTGCTCGCAAGACTCTCACCACAAGCATTTTTTGAAGACTGTGCCAAGGAGTCTAGATGAATATCCCACTCCCCGTATGGTCCCGGTGTCGAACGTGTGTTTTGTGCAGTCATCGATTGTAGTACGGCTCCCCTTCACATCTTATTCTGCGCATGAATCGCAATAACTATTCATCTACATCGTCGCATTGTTCATAAATCTTGACACTGGCTCTCAGTTCTCAAACGGAAGGCCGCTTTCCTGTCTCACAGCGCCGTAGATGGCGGCAACATCGCCCTTGGCGCCCTTGTGCTTTTGCACTCCTTCCAGGTGGGAGTCACACACCTCGACGGCCCGCATCTTCGTCCCGGACGATTCCGCTAAGCTCAGTGCGTGTCGCGCGTCCTTCCTAGCCAGGTCCACCTGGAACAAAGGCTACAAAGAGTCAGCGGCGAATGTGAGCCATGAAGATGCAGGACAGCTCACCTCTTCACGTTTGTGGTAGTCACCCGAGCGCATCCTGTTCGAGTAGGCTGTGTACGGACCTGGAAACATAGTCTCAATGAACTTGTGCAGGTTGTCGGTGCCGAGGCCTGACTTTTCGGCCAGCGCATGGCCCTCTGACAACGCCTCGATCATTTGGAAGATAAACGTGTTTCCGATGACCTTCAGCAGCGTAGCCTTGCCGTGCGACTGGCCGCTGAAGTCGATGATGGCCTTTCCCATGACGCCAGTGGTGTAGGGTTTGACCTTCTCGATCCACTCGGCATCACCGGCCAGCACAAAAATCAGCTGGCCAGCGTCTGCCATCGCAGGAGCACCGAAAACTGAAAGGAATAAGTACGTGTTACTATTGATGAAGAGTAGGAAAACGCACCCGGGCTGGCGACGAAGCCGGCACCCTTTGCCGAGATCCTCTTTGCCAGAGCATCGGTGGTCTCGGGATGCACGGTAGAGCAGTCGACAAAGAGCTTGCCGGTGACATCGTTGGCGAGGGCGGCATGGATGGTTTCGTTGATGGCCTTGTCGTCACCAACGCAGGTGAAGATGATGTCGGACTTCTTGACGGCTTCCTCGACGGTGGAGACCCCGGTGGATTTACCCGCCGGAAGCTTGGCGGAGAGGTCATCGGCGCGCTTCTGGGTGCGGTTAAAGATGATGAGCGGCTTGTCGAGGTTGCCCTTCTCCACCAAGTTGGAGCACATTCCCTGGCGGCAGACAGTCAGCCACCAAAAGCAAAACTAGGCCAGGCCGGTCCACTGCATACTCTGCCCATGTTGCCGAGGCCGATCCATGCCAGCTGCGGAGCCATTTTGGGCGCGAAATGCGGGAATTGGCTTTGATTGAGGTGAAAATGCCTCGAGCACAGCAAACCACGCAGTTGAGCGGATTGTTTAGTCTGTGACGCGGCGCGGCGAGGCCTCTATATAGCGCAGGGCCCCACGGCGGGCATAGAACGGATGACGTTCCGCCTGGCGGGGCGCTCTTATTAATAGCGACCTCGGCCTCGGGCGACATTCAGTCTGGGGATGTTTCCTTATCGATACGCTCGTCATTTTTGCTTTGCGATCCCCGGCCGCTCCCAATTGACTCACCCCTCACCTCCCGGAATCCAGCTATGCCCAAGCTGCTGCTCTCGCTCTTCGCCCGAGGCAGTGCCTTCTTCGTGTTATGAGACATGAGCGCCCTCCGCCGCGCCCTGTCAGCCAGGGCGTCCACCACTAGCAGCCTGCGCCGCCGCGTTCGTCCCTCCTCTCCCCAGCTTAACTCCGACTTCGCAGCGGTGCGACCCTGGGCTAATTTGCCAACCTCACCAGCCCTCCGCAGCAATTGACCGCTCGGCACCAGCCCAGTGCTGCCGCCAACCCGTCGCGAGCTTCGGCAACAGCGTGCGCCCCGATCCCCGAGACGACGACATCCAGACATCCCACACCACCGTCGACCCGGACCATGTCGACCACGAGCGCGAGTTCATTCTCAACGTGCTCAGTACCACTGCAACGAAGCGCGATGCCCGCGCCTACCTCGCTCGCTACCAGCCGCAATCCCGCAAGAAGCAAGCCCGGCGCATCGCGAAACGCTACGAGCAGGTCGAGCGCACCTCCGCCGCCGACATCGAGAAGCACAATGGTTGGCGCTTGAAGCAAACGGGCGTGAACCTGGGCAGCCTGTACACTCCGTCCAAGGCAATGCTGGAGAGCCCCGTTTTCACACATCAAGAGCTACCCGAGGAGACGATCCCCGAGGAGGAAGTTGTGCAACCTCTGCACGTTGCGCTCGTCAAGATCCGGGCCGTCGAGCTGTGGGATGCCGCTACACTGTACGGCGTCAGCTTGACTCTCGGCCAACTCGTGCGGCTCGGTCTAAGCATAGCGGTGGTGGTCGATTGCGACGAGGAGGCAGTTCCGGATGCGCCGGAAAAGCTTACAAAAGAATGGCGGGACAAGGCGAATGACCAGGCAGACCGCATCGTCGAGTCCCTGCGCCGTACAACCCCGCAGGGCGCTGTGCGCATCAATGATGCGCTCACCATCTCGGAGTTTGAGCAGGAGGTTCCAAGCAAGGTCGACGTGCGGGGAGGCGTCGATGTTGAATATCCCAACCTGCTACTTCCGCTGCTGCAGGGTGGGAAGATACCTGTCATTCCACCGATCGCATTCACGAAAGGTGACTTCAAGGTCAACAGGGTCCGGCCGGATGATGTCATGTTGGCCCTGACTCGCGAGTTCTCGGGCATTAGGAACGTTGCCAACCGGAAGGATATTCCTCTCTCTCGTGATGATATCACGTTGGAGAGGGTCATCGTACTTGACCCACTCGGGGGCATTCCATTTCCTAACCGCGATGATCGAGCCCATGTTTTCATCAATCTGGAGCAGGAATATGATGATATCAGGAAAGATCTCCAAGATGCTCAAATTGCAGTATCCCGCTCTGAGGAGGACAAAAAGAGACTGGGATGGCTTGCCAGGTTCACAAAGCGTGAGCTTGCTGCTTTGCCACCAGTAAATCCCCGCATTTTGGGTTCTCCGGACAAGCCGCTCCGTCACTTGAAGAATTTGGACTTGGTTCATCGCACATTAACGCTGCTGCCACCGGCCTCCTCGGCGTTAATCCTCACTCCAGCAGAAGCGGCTATCTCTGCCATATCCTCGGATCCTTCAACTCCTGGTGTCCGCACTCGACGGCAAAAGAATCCGCTCATCCATAATCTACTCACGGACAAGCCCATGGTATCCTCCTCCCATCCAGACTCCCCCCTGGCCGAGATTCCTTCCATCATGCCAGCCACATTTGTCAAGCGCGGCATGCCTGTAACGATGATTCCCAACCCGAACCTCGAGCCCTGGAGACCGCCGCAACCGGGAGAGTCCACATTTGACCTCAGCGACCCTCGCATCGACTTCCCTCGCCTCCTCAACCTCATCGAGGACTCGTTCGGCCGCAAGCTCGACGTCGAGCACTACCTCAACCGCATCAAGAACAAACTGGCCGGAGTCATCATCGCCGGCGAGTATGAGGGCGGCGCCATCCTTACCTGGGAGTATCCACCCGACGACATCGGCCCGAACGGGGAACGCATTCCCCGCCCGCCCGTGCCATACCTGGATAAATTCGCCGTTCTTAAGCGCTCACAGGGCTCTGGTGGCGTCGCGGACGTCGTCTTCAAGGCCATGGTGCGAACATGTTTCCCGGATGGCGTTGTGTGGCGCAGTCGGCGAGACAATCCGGTCAACAAATGGTATTTCGAGCGCAGTACGGGGACGCTGAAACTTGATGCGTGGGACGGGAGTAAGTGGACGATGTTCTGGACGACGGAGGATGTGGAGAGGGACGAGGGCTTGTGGAAGGATTACCAAAAGGTGTGCCAGGGGATTGTGGCAAGTTGGATGGACAAGAAACCGCCGGATTAAAATGTGTTGGACACGGCGGTCCGGTGAAAGCTGGAGTGTGACTTTTTGATGTGGCCGGCCTCTGCGTTTGCGGGGCTGAAATGAAGCCTGGAGTCCAAGGATAGATAAAATGGATTGGTTGGTTGTGGCGGAGCAGCTTGAATAAAGCTAGGTAACTGATTTCATTATCTTCCTCCGAATCTGCGCATTGTGTGGCTGTGTGAAGTCGAAGCATTTGCCCAGACAGCCTTGGCACACATTTTAAGTTGCTTTTTCATCTAGACGAATGCTTCAACTCTCCAGCCAGTAGTTAGCGTGAACAGGAATCAGGCGCTAGCTGGTGGCTGTAGTATCACCCCCCTGTACTTCCTTGCTCTCCCGCATGGGGGCCAACATCCGGCTTAATGAGCCAGCGGCTCAGCCTTGCTGTATACTTGCCTTCAACAGTCGCCCCGTTCTAACTGACAGCGATTCCAGAGGTGATAACAGGAAAACTGGGCACTCAGAAAAAGTCGTGAGTCTACTAGGTCTTCCTCCGGCATGCATCGACAAGTGTTCGGTTGTACATACTATCTGGGAGCTGTGGTCATCGTGGCCCCCATCCGCCGATCGGGGTTGTTGCCTGGTGGTGTCTGATCCTTTCATTTTAAGATTAGTAGCCTATAAAGCCGTGCAGGTCAATTTCCTTGTTTCCCGACCAGAGACGTCACTCGGCTCATCCCGTAGCGCTGTTGTTCGCTAATAATAGAAGATATCTGCCCGTAGCGATCTGTCAATACACAGGGAGCGCCGCTCGCAGGATTTCCACTTTCCTGCATCCCTCGATCTAAATGAAAGGTTCGGTTTTTTCTCGCTGAGTCGTCGGCTTGACCCAGTCGCCAACATGGCACCAAGCACGGGTTCTTCGCGGTCAGGACCGGAGCAGAAGAAGTTGCAGCGCGCCTCATCTGAAGTCTCTGCACCTGACGGAGACTACTCAGGACTGCGGAGCTTCGAAGCCGAAAGTCAGTCCCATTTTCAAGCGCACGTTTCTCGATTAGAGGAAAGGCGATCCTTGTTGCCTCCATCGCTTTACAATCACGATACTGAATACTCCCGGAGCGATCAATCGCGACGATCGTCACAAGAAACTGCGTTGGACAGGAGTACCGGTGGGGATCAGAAATACCCACGATCTCCAGTCAAATTCGAGCGCGATCCAGTCCACAGCAACGATGCTACCACCGCCACCGCTGCCAAGGCGCAACGGCCCTTCCAGGTTCCGTTTGTCCTCCGTCGGGTTACCTTGACAATATACATTCTCTGCTGCACCGTTGTCATAGTGGCACTTGCCGCTCTTTTCGGCGTCTCTCATCGCGACAAAGGAATTGCTACTTTGGATAACAGGTACTACTTCTCGTCGCTGGGAGATGATGAATCGGGAACCCGGCGCACCAGTACCACGTACTATGCCTGGAAGTATGGACCGACTGCAATATTCACGGTGTTCGCTATCTACTGGGGACAGGTTGAATACCAAATCAAACGTGTGAGTATTTCTGGAGGCTGTCAACCGTCCGAATTATTTTGACAAGCGTGTAGATCATGCCATGGAGGCAAATGACAAATCGACCATGCCACTCAGATGAGAGCGTCCTCATGGATTATATCTCCCCTCCCGAGCACTATACACTTTTCGCCTCACTAAAAGCCTCCCACTTCTTAGTCAGTAGTGTGGTGGCCGGAACTATTCTCATCAAGGTTATGACGATCCTTTCCACTGGACTCTTTGTCGCTGCGAACGTTCCAATAGAGGATACAAATGCCACTCTATCAGCTCTTGACCAGTTCATCCCAAACGGCACCGGCCTAGATGCCGTGGACGACCGAGCAGCGATCATTGTGCATAATCTGTTCACATACAACTCTCTGCTTCCGTTGGGCACAACTCAGGAGTACGCTTATCCAGTTTTCAAAGCAACTAGTGGTAAGTGTCTCGTTTCTTGCGGTCCACAACCATACTAACACCTAAAGATGCTCACTATTCATCTTTTGCTGGAAGCGTCGATGTATTTTACTCAGACCTCGAGTGCGAAACAGCTAAGATGACGGCACGTGCGCTTGGAGAGCATTTGGCCTTCGATCTGACAACACCGTCTTGCAACACTTCCTTTTACAACGGAGCTAGCGGATTTGTCATGTCCGGTGGTTCAGAGCCAGACTCCGGTTCCTCCTCGACTTCGTTCTTCGCCCGGTGCGAAAATAATACCTCTGCAGATCCCGAGTGGCGGTTTTTCGTCGTCATTACCGACTACGTCTGGGCAAATTATTCTGCCAACATTAGCAGTTCATTCAACCTCGTCTGCAAGCCGCAGTACAATCTTGGAGAGGGAATTGTTTCTTTGACTCCGGACTCCCTTAGTCGCAATGAACCTCAGACAATCGCGGTAAGCACGAATGATACGTGGTCCCAAATTGACTCCAGAATATCGACCGAGAATTTCGGCCATGCTGTTTACTCTTCACTCAGCAATGCTACGAATACACTTCTACCTCAAGGCATAACAGCTGTGGATCTCTTCTCCATTTTTCCAGCAACTTCACCGGATACAGATTGGACAAGATTGCGAAATCCTGGAGACTTCGAAACTTCCACAGTTGAAGCAGCCTTTCAAAAAGCTCACACGCTTGTCTCAGCTCAAGTTGCTAAAAGATACTTCATGGCTACAACAGAGAAAGAGCTCAGAGGAAATACAACATCGGTAATTCCACGCCTCCTGCTGAGGGATACTGCTTTCTGGCCAGTTGAGTCCATACTTATACTTTGCCTGGCACTCTCTCTTTTCCTGATATTCCAGCCGCACTCGCCAAGCTCACCAGTTCACTCAAGCTCTATCAACTGTCTGGCCATGTCACTCTCTACAAACTCGTCGTTAACTCATCTTTTGCCTGGGACTGGCGCATTATGGTTAACTGGAATCCGGTCACTATTGGCAGATCGGAAGTTCTTTTTCCATGTTTCAGAACGTTCACTTTTGCAGCAACCGGGCACGAAATCGGAAAAATGGCCCGAAAATGAAATTAGGAGCAACGAGGACCTCCCTTCTTGGTACCGTCCGTTCGTATTTACGTGGACGTCTCGAGTACTCCTGATCGCCATCCCCTTAGGTGTTCTCGCGGGCTTGGAAGCTACGCTGCAATACTCTCGCACCAACGACGGCATCGCCGACGTCAGCCAGGATCAATCAGTCTATTTCGCATGGTACTATATCCCTGCTGTGATTATGGCTGGCATTGGATTGGCCTCCACTGCCTTGGACTTCTCCGTCAAGCTCTTAAGCCCTTATTACACACTTCACCGTCATCCTGTCTCCGCTCAACTGGCCACTTCGGAAGACTTCCTGGCCAAGACTTCACTGCACGCGGCCATTACAGCGGGAAAACGTTGCCAACCAGCTATTGTAATGGCTTCTATCGCTGCACTCCTGGCTCCCTACTTAACGATCATTGTCGCTGGCGTCTTCTCGCCATTTCAGGTTCCTCTTTACGTTAATACAGATCTGGGACTTTCAGACTCCTTCTCCACTGCAAAGGTTGTGTCGGCTTACCCCGGATACATCACTGCTAGCACGATGGGAGATCCTGCGAATGGGATGACTACTGCCATGTTTGTTATGACTGCCAACTTGAGCTATCCCAGATGGACTCACGATGTCTTCGCCTTCCCTCACGTTGGACTAAGTTCCACGGCAGATGTATATGGTTCGCCCCTTTCGAACCAGACGGGAAAAAGACTAAGAGTGACGGTACCAGCAATTCGCGCAGTTGCCAACTGTTCGTTGTTGCCTGAAGTCATAGATGATTCCGTGACAAGCAACCACACGAGGCTGGAGACTTTACGACAATGGTTTGTTCCTAATGTAACGAAGCCTTTTCCCCTACCTTATCCAACGTCGAAGGAAACCAGTCCTAAATTCCCAAATTCCAATCCTTGGGAGAACAATAGATCCGGTGACGGCTACTTTGGCTACTGGTTCGCGGATCAGCTGGTATTCGATGAAATCACTATACACACCGACGGGTCTTGGTCGCCTCACGATAGTCCACTCCCCAGCGACTTCCCACGTGCGATAGCAGTCTTTGGCGAAGTACGCAGCAACATCACAGCCAGCGTAACCGCGCTCTACTGCAAGCCATACATCGCCCAGATCAACACAGAAGCCCAATTCCTCCTCCCAGGCTTCGACCTCGACCCCACCTTCCCCCCACGCGCCGACCCATCCACTCAGACCGTCTTTTCCAACGCCTCGTACACGGAGCTCAAAGACGTCGACTCCTTCAACATCCCCGACAGCTTCATGAAAGCAGCCGCGTCCTCGTTCACCGACCTCAGCGAATTCACCGCCCTCATCGTCTACGGCCTCGGCGGCACGCCCATGCGCGAGCTCGTGGGCGCGGATAACGTGGACACGTTGATCGACGCCATCGACCACACCTATGGCATGTACATGGCGCAGGTCCTGAACACGCAGCGGGAGACGCTGGCGGACCCGGTACCGCTGACTGGCAAGCTCGTCAATCCCACGCGCCTGCGCCTCCAGCAGGACGAGATCTCGACGCGTGTGCTCGAGACGCTGCTCGCGGCGATTGCGCTGTTCACGCTTGCGGCGTATGCGTTCACGGATGCGGGGAGGGTGTTGCCCAAGAATCCGTGTAGTGTTGCGGCTTTTGCGAGTTTGGTGGCTGACTCGGAGTGGTTGAGGATCGTCCGGGAGCGGGTGGAGAAGGCGCGGGGGCGTGGGGATGTGACAGATGAGGAGTTTGAGAAGAAGGTGATGGAGGGTCTGGTGTTGTCGATGGGTTGGTGGGGAGAGCCGGGGGAAAGGAGATTTGGTATTGACGTTGGTCAGGCAGATAAGGAGAAAGAGGGATGAATTCGGCGCTTCTGGTAGACTTGATGACGTACAGATGTGAATTGATAATCACCTAAGCACTGAGTATATTTTCAAATGCGCTTTCATCTCGAACTAAATGTATTTAGAGCGATGCTGGATCTACAAGTCTACAGGGATGATGACAGGTAATTGTATAAACATATTTTACGAGGTTCCATTCTGCATGTCTGCCTACCTCTTTCATTGTAAGCATCCAACGAGTCTTATTCTTTCCTAATCATAAGAGAGAACTTGGAAACATGGATATGGGAAGTTTCATGTGAATACGCGGTGCTACGTCTAGAGCTGTCTTGTTGTGGCCCCCGCCCCACTTGACCGCTGCGTGTAGGATTTCGGCTCGGGAAGAAGTTGCCGGTCGCGCACCATCTCACAGCGGTGTAAGCTGATTTTATGAAGAAGCTGAGCAACTGGGACGACTTTCGTGAATTCACCGCCCTGATCAGTTTGACAATGGCAGCGGCTCAGGTGAATTTTTGGCCTTCGCGGCCATTACTAAATCTACGACCGGCCGGATGTGGGCCAAAAGCGGTGTTTCCGCCGTTATCTTCATGAATTTGATTATTAATGTCGAGGACTTTCGAGACCACAATGGGGCCATGCTGAGCTCCCATTGGCTTTTGCTCTTACCCCGCTTCTCACCTCTCTTCTGAATCCTACAGGTTGTGTAAGCGCATGCCGGTCTCGGACAACTTACGCACTAACGTCAGACCACAAAACCCGGACTAGTGATTCAGTACCAACACGACGATACAGCACATTGACAACAGACTTTCCACGCCATGGCTGCAAAGACAAACCTGAGAATTCCAGCCTCTGATGCTACCGTCCGGGTGAGCATCATCAACACTGAAGCCAGGCTCCGGTTGCCTGTGCAAGGCTTCATGCAACCGGAAATCGAAGGCCATACTCATTTGGACCTCCCTGCTCATTCTTTTCTCATCGAGCACCCTCAGTTCGGCAAAACTCTCTTTGACTTGTCTTTGCGCAAGGACTGGGAGAGCCTTGCGCCGCTTATGGTGAACCAAGTGAAGACTCTGAAGGAGACCGATCCGCTCTTCGTTATCGAGGTGGAGAGAGATGTGCTTGATGTTTTGGAGGAGAATGGAATTCAAGCCACGGAAATCAAGTCCATGATTTGGAGGTGAAAGAGAAATATTCCATGTCAAAGAAACGAAGCTAAGACTCAATCTCTTTAGTCACTGGCACTGCGACCATGTTGGAGATACATCCCGCTTCCCCAGCTCGACCGAGCTTGTCGTTGGTGCAGGCTTCTTGCAAACGCTCACCCCGGCGTATCCGGTGAACCCAAACAGTCTGTTTTTAGAATCAGACTACAAGTACGTCTGCATTCTATTGATTACTCATGTTTATTACTTTAGCTGAGTCCTTGTTTAATCAGAGGCCGGGAAGTCCGCGAAATTGACTTCTCAACGCACCCCAACCGCCTCCAGCTCGGCCCCTTCGATGCTGTCGACTTCTTCGGCGACGGAAGTTTTTATCTCCTTAACACGCCCGGCGTAAGTGCTGCCTCTGCACCATTCTCTTTCATGTACTCATAAGCCCCATACAGCACGCAATTGGTCACATGTGCGGCCTTGCTCGCACGACCCCCAACAGCTTCATCCTCACTGGCGGTGATGCAGCTCACCACAGCGGCGAGCTACGACCCTCACCGTTCCTCCCTCTTCCTGATAAGCTCACCCCTTCGCCTTTCTCTAATCCGCCCTTCCAGTTCGGAACCTTCTGCCCTGGCGCCTTGATTGAGGCACAAGTGCACCCAAAGCATTCAAAAACGACACCATTCTATAAGCTGGCGCCAACGGGTATGCCGGATCACGATCTCGAGACGGCTCAGAAGACGGTGGAGCAGCTGGGAGAGTTCGACGGTGACGATGATGTCTTGGTGGTCGTTGCGCATGACGGGAAACTGACGGAAGTTGTGGAGTTCTTTCCAAAAACGGCGAATGCGTGGAGGGAGAAGGGGTGGAAGGGCCTGGGGTTATGGAGGTTTCTGGAAGATTTTGCGGGGGTGGTGAAAACCTCTGAAGCGTCTCAGAAGCTCTAGTGTAAGCCATTACGCCCGGCATCTGTGCTGTCATTGCTTCCATAAGAAAGTATGGTTTCGCTTCTCAGTTACAACGAATTTCCTGTTTTGTAGAATCAAGCATTTCTTTTAGCATTCATGCAGACGGGATTGACATTCCTCTCACTGCACATTTGCGTCCGGACAAATGCTTCAGCTGCCCATGTGTAAAAGGCAAGCGTTGCAATACTATCCAATCCGACCTCGTACATCACAAAAGCGACGACTAGTTCACGTAATAGAGTTGGGCTAAGAATAATACAACTGAAGAGTAAAGGAAATGCTCTACATTGATGAAAGATAGCCTTCTGCTAAAGTCATCAATCTGAGTCAATGTTCTACCTACTATCCTCATGCATGCCGATGGGTCAGTAAATAGAATCAGTCAGAAGTTTTCTCCCTATGCAGTAATAATTTTCGTCGAACTTGAGCGGCTCATGACGACCCCGTGGCGGATTCTCAGGTGTTGGGTAGCTGTGAATAACGTCGGGTTGTCCTGGGAGCATGATGTGGGCGGAGTGAAAGTGTAGGTAAAGCGTGAACGCCGGACGGAAAGCTGTCAAGAGGTGAATTAGAATAGCCTTGTGAACATGCCAGAAGGTCCTGTGGCCCCGGTTGCACAGTTGCAGGGCAGATCTTCAGCTGATGCTGCGCCACATGCTCTGGGAAACCAACACCGGCAATGGCGCCAAGCCCGTGTGCGGGGTAAGGTGAAACTCACCCTGCCGTGCCTTCTTGATTGGCTCATGTGCATTCGCAGATTGCGAGATGAAGTCCTGGCCGTGTGCCGTTCCGCTCTGAAGCTTTTGTTGGTCTTCGCGGCAGGCAGTTTTTGGGAATTGATGTTGCTGTTTTCTAGTTCGCTGTTGGCAATCCCAGACAGCAGCACCAACTCCAGATCATGCAGCCACGAACGATCGGATGGCTGATCCTGCTAGTCCAGCCTTGGCTTCTCACCGCCTTTGCGCATAAGATTGTCCACGTATCCGTCAACACCACAAAGAGGCTCGGCCCGTTGACAGCAATCAATCGTTTCTTTGGCTGTGATGAGCCGAATTTCGCCTACTATCCGGACGGACACGCGCTGCTTTCCGAGCTTGGGAGCCTTGGCCCGGCCCAGACGTATTTCCGCACACACAACCTCTTGACCACCGGCAATGGAAGTACTGTCGGCGTGCCCGCATTGAAATGGGGAAGCACCAATGCCTACACCGAAGATGCAGACGGCAACCCAGTCTACAATTGGACAATTGTGGACCGTATATTTGATTCCTACCTCTCAGCAAGCGTCAAGCCGTACGTGCAGGTCGGCTTCATGCCGCTGGCACTGTCGTCTCACCCACATCCATACTTCTTCAATTTCACGCCAACTTCGCCCTACGATGTCATTTACACCGGCTGGTCCAGCACACCAACCAGTTACGAGAAATGGGAAGAGCTAGTGTATCAATGGACCAAACACAGCGTTGAAAAATACGGAC
>RHKD01001547.1:0-46959 GCA_009830905.1 Neofusicoccum cordaticola | reverse complement strand
AAATAGAGGGCTATAGTATTCTATAGTATAGAGGGAGTAATTATAGATAATACCCTTTATAATTATCTAGTTAGTAGTCTCTAGGTTAATAGTACTAAGAATTACTACTAAGTAGGTTTTCCCTATAGAGAGTTTCCTCTTTAGCTAGGCTATCTTACTAACTTAGAGGCTAGAATATAAAGATATATTCTACTTTTAGATTATCTTAATAGTCTATAAGTTATTAGTATTAATATCTTTAAGTAGGATATTATATACTAGTATTAAGTATATTTACTAGTTAGATCTAACCTCCCTACCTAGTCTTAAGATCTACTCTTAGTTTTTAAATAGTTCTATTCTAGTATTTAGATTAGAAATAAAAATTCTAATATTTCTACTTAGGAGCTTTCTTACTATAAGAACTTTTTTATAAATAAAGTTCTTTTCTATTTAGATCTTCTAGATAATAACTTTATTAAAGAGTAAGATAATTTTCTATCTATTCTATTACTTAGAAAAGTATAGAATAAGCTCTATAATAAAGGGGGGGGTAGGTAACTTTAGGGGTATCTAGGCTATAATCTATAACTACTTTAAGACTATAGATTAAATAGGCGTACTAATAGCCTTCTTAACCTTCTAGATTTTATTTATAATATTCTTAAAGCCTAGATTCTTAAAATTAGTCTTTTATAGAATAGTAGTAAATTCCTAGAAGATTATCTTAGTAACGCTAAAAAAATTTTCTAGCTAGGAAGAGAGAGCTTAAAGATTACTACTTAGTACCTATAGAGCCTACTAGATGGTTTTAAGTGTTTTATTTACTCTATTAATATACTCTACGCTAATAGGGGCCTACTTAGATATCTATTAGCTATACTATAGGTAGTAGGATTAGGTATCTTAGAGGGGTATTCTATCCCTCTTTTAACCTTCTTCTTCTATTCTAGCGTAGTTACTACTACTAGAATTATTATATTACTAGTTTTAGAACTAGAAAGAGTTCCTAGAGTCTTCTTCTAGTACCGTAGCTTAAGATTAATTTTTTAATATAGTTATATTTTTTCTTTAGAATTATTACCTATATATATTAAAGATAATAAAGTCTAGCTAGATATATATAATATTAAAACCCTCTAGCCTAGTAAGAAACTCGACTATAAATAGACTAGTCTATACTAGATACTTCGTATAATTAATCCTTAAGCTTATATATTAGCCCTATCTATATTACTAAAAGTTCACCTAGTCTTTTATATTTTAATACTACGTCTAGCTACTAATAATCTACTAGAAGACTAGAGCTAACTACCTTCTCTACTAATACTTAGTATAGAGGGTAACTCTAAAGTAGAATAGAAGGTTACTATAATTATTAGCTATCGCCTAAATTATCGCCGTAAAAGATACGAGTACTACGTTTACTAGAAGAGCTATCTACTAGACTAATTTACTTAAAAGCCTAAAGAATACTTAATTAATATATAAGACCTTATTAAGAAGTTCTATAAGCGTTATCTAGATATTTACTATTTAAGTAAAGAATTCCCGCCGCTATAGAAGAAAGAATAAAAAGCTAAAGAACTACTAGCTTATAGGAGCTACGCCTAAGAAAGAAAGTATTATAATAGTTAATAGTTAATATTAAGTAGAAGGCACGTAAAGAGATAAAAATAGTAATATTACGCGCTTTTACGACTTTATAGCGCGTATAGATATATAGATTTAAGTACTTTATATAATCTCTTTATAGTAGTATTAAGTTTTATTATAACTAGTCTCTAAAAATAAGGCTTTACTTAATACTAGAATAATAATATAAGGACTAGAGGAAAATAGGGAGTTTAGAGATAGTATATAAGTAGTTAGCTTTAATTAATAGACGAATCCTTAAGGGATTCGGGCTGACCGACGGTGGGCCGACGGTATATATCTAGCTAGGCGAGGTCACGTGGTTATCACGTGACCCGCGGGCTCTTCGCATGCGTTTCGCATACGGAACGCACTATTAGGACCTATAGTGGGCTCGGAAGCCTTATAGATAAAAATATTTAAAAGAGTACCCTTAGTATTTATAAAGATAAATCTTCTATTTCTTTATATTAAACTATAGATTAAGGCCTTTTAGATTTAAATTAAGTAAGATAAAAGAAAATTTAAACTTTATTTATCTTTTTAAGAGACGTAGAAGAGTATCTTTTATATATATAACTTTAAGTAGTATAATTAAGGAAGTATAGTACTAAGAATATTAAATATAATAATATCTTCTATATTCTAATAGAATATCTTTCTTTTTTTTATATCTAAGATAGAGGCTTAAGAAGTATTATCTTTATTATATCTATCTAGTAATTAAGCTAAATATCTAGTAATACTATAAATACTATAATATATAGTACTTATAGTATTACTCTTTTACTCTTTTATCTTTTTATTTTATAAAGGTCCTAGACTTAATTTTAATTATTTAACTATAAGTGGTAAATTCTATAGCTATAAAGCCCGTTTTAAAAAAAAAGAAAATAGAGATATTTAAGATCTTTAAGCTATACTATTAAGAGACCGGGCTCTAAGTCTAGTAATATAGTTGCTTATAAAATCAGCTTTACCCTAGCTTGCCTAGATTTTTATCTAAGCACGGACCATATAGCTAGTTATAAATAGTACGCTTTTATTACACCAAGTATTGTACAGTAATTTTGTAATTTAAATATTACTACTAATTAATAGTCTTGTCGCAAAGAACGATAGCCGGAATTTCTGATGCAGGTGATGTCAGATCCAGCTCTTCCTAGCATACTTTCCACATTCAAGATCGCACAGGACGAAATAAGCTGCTCTCTGCACGATAGAGCTCAAGATGAGGTGGTCATGGGCCTGTGTGGACCAGGCCCGGCCCGCTGCGCCGCCGTTGTTGGCTGGACTCCTTCCGGCCACGTAGCAAGATAGGTAGAGCCGCGTTGCTTCCCCGCAGTCTTCGGTAGACTCAACTCTCCATACGTCAACTCAACTTTGCCCTACATTACTCACAATATGGCGCCGAACCTTGCAATTTCTCAGCACGAGCAAATAAGGGACATGATTCGCAGCAAATTGACTAATGCCACAATAGCTAGATCCGTCGGCTGTAGCACTCGCTCCGTCCAGAACATACGATCGAACCTGCGATGCTTCGGATCCACCAAAGCACCTCCTAACGGGATCGGACGACGCAGAATCATCACGCCGCCTATACTAAGCGCATTGCTAGAACACCTCATCGAGAAACCAGGACTATACCAAGATGAGATGATTATCTTTCTGTACGATGAGTTTGATACTCTGGTCACAGCTACGACGATCAGTAGGGCTTTAACGTCGGCAGGCTGGTCCAAGAAAGCCGCCCGCCATGTTGCAAAGGAGCGCAACGCAGACCTACGAGACTTCTATCTTCACACTCTATCGGCGTTTCGCTCGTACCACTTGGTGTACATTAATGAGTCTGGATGTGACAACCGGATTGGATTCAGGCGGACTGGGTGGTCCCCCTTAGGAGTGACACCGGTACAAGTAGCTCGACTGCACCGCAGCCGGCGATACCAAATTCTGCCAGCGTACGCGCAGGACGGCATTGTCCTTGCTCGCGTGTTCCAAGGATCAACTGATAGCGTTATTTTTGAGGACTTCATCGAGCAACTGCTGCATCATTGCGGCAGGTGGCCTGAGCCAAAGTCAGTCCTTATTATAGACAATGCTTTATTTCACCATTCGGAGAGAATCGAGCAACTATGTGTCGAGGCTGGAGTAAAGCTGCTCTACCTACCGCCTTACTCGCCGGATCTGAATCCTATTAAAGAATTCTTTGCAGAGTTGAAGACATTCATCAAACGGAATTAGCAACATTGTAGCCACACCATCCGGCATGATTTCGGGGCGTTTTTAGAGTGGTGTATCGATAATGTAGGAGCAAGGAAATCAAGCGCTGAAGGCCATTTTCGGCATGCTGGACTTTCAATCGAGGAGCTGTAGTAGTAACTATATAAGATTCTAGGCTACTAAGAAATGCATCATTCTAAGCAATATTGTGTTGTCTGGCCCAAACCTCGATATCACGGACAAAACGTCGTGTAACACCACTCTTGATGCCCTTTTGAATATAGAAGTCAGCATGTTGATCCTCCCACACCAACTCGAGGTCGAGGCCTTCAGCCAATGTCAAGTCACAAGCCTTCTGATACTCCATTTTAAGAGCCGTGTTGCTCACTTGCGAACGCTGCCATTCACTGTACCTCATGACAGCGATGTCACGTGGTCCCGGAATTTCCAGACAGGTGGGAGGCCTAGATTGCACGGCCCCTGCAGACGCCGGAGTTGGGGCACCAGAGTCTAAGCCTGCAGCTTGAGAAGGTAGCACGTTAGTGATATTGATAGGCGGATAGCCTGCCAGCGAAGAGGCTCTACGCTTCCGCCGGTGTTCGGCATCCTGCTGCTCTTCAGCATATAGTTGTTCACGAATGTCATCAGGCACATCATCGTGAGTCCGCAGCGCAGCGCCTTGCTCTACGTGCTTGATGAGGCTTTTCAGGTGGTGTGTCCTAAGCTTGTAGTGCTTCTTGCCGAAGCTGTCGCGCCAGCAATGAGGTCCTAGGTTACAAGGTGGTCCGGGGCATCGCATGAGGTTATAGACATCCCGCCAAATCGATGGACGGCCTGCAGCATCCTCTTCAGCGTTAAGCTGCATAGCTCGCTCCGAGAGCATATACTGAGATGCTGAAGAGTATCCTCGTTTGGTTCCCTGCCGAGTAGACGCTCGGACCGTATCGCCAGTCTCCAGGTAGATAGATAGATAAATTCATTTCTTCCCGATATAGCTCCCTTACGGGTCCATGCGGGGCTGGCTATCTGCAATTATTTTACATGAGGGGGAAAACCTTGTTCACCAGGCAAAAACCCCTCCTCTCTGTTCAGGTATGTCTTCCTCTCCTTATTCCGTTTTTCCTGTTTACCAGTAGTGGCTGCTGTGGCAGCCCTTCATTCAATCGCTAGTGTACCCTTTCAGTCTTCGTCCCGGTCCTCCTGGTAGTCCTCCTGGTGGTCCTCCTGATGGTCTTCCTGGTGATCCTCCTGGTGGTCCTCCTGGAGCATTTCCCTGGCTAGGCTGAACTGGTTTAGAAGCCCCGTGCGTAGGAACCATACTGTCGCTGCCTTAATCCCCTTCTTTGTGGAGAGGAGGGAGTGGTAGTCTGTAGTTCCCGCCTCTTGCATCATCTGTGCCCTTCCCTGCTGGAAGTGGTGGCAGAAGAGAAGGATGTGCTTTGGGGTCTGTCTCTGCCACCCGCACGGGTAGGCTGGGCTGGGGTGTCCCGGTACCTTGCGTCTGAAGAGAAAGTCCTCTAGTCCAATATTCTCTGTACGTAGTAGGATGGCGATTGTGCTAAGTGGTTTAGATAGCTCCTTGTGTAGGTCTCTAAGCCTTAGGGTCCAGTCCGTGTTTAGGGCTACTGGTTTGTTTCTTCTTTCTTGATTGATATGCGTGGTCCACTGCTCCCTCCAGTCTCCAGGTAGTGGAACGATATGTCGATCCTAAGCCTCTTTCCAGCGCGGAACAGGTGGCTCCAAGTTTTGAGCTGCTTCTCCAGTATTGCCCAGTCAATATCAAGCTCATCGAAGCGCTTGACAAGGTCACGCTCCGTACGGTCCGTGACAGATACGACGATGGCAGTGTCGTCTGCCCTAAAGACTTGTTCTGCGGTAGCTTCCTAGCTAGAAGCTTGTCTAATTTCGGTCGCAGAAAAGTCGCCCAGAAAGCACTAGGAGCAAGAACGAGATCTGGCTCTGTTTCCCTCGCGACTTGTTTACTGTTGACTGTCAATTTCCACTCGATGGAGTAATGGATGCATGTTGGCGGCTTTTCGTTGTAAGTCTTGTCCTGGCTCCAGTCAGCTGACTGTAGCAATGGCAATGAGTCATGGCCATGCCGCAGTTGGCTTTGACCAGTTGGAACTATGTCGGAGACGGCCTCGACGTCACTTGGTGCCGGACTTTCGGTAGAAGCCTGCTCAGTCTGGGTCTCGAGAGGCTGTTGCACTGGGGGCAAACGCCATACGAAACGGCCTCTTAGTGGGCGATGATGCCACGTAGCTAGAAGCTGTTCTAGCCAATAGCGGTATAGCGCGCTATACGCAGTCCTGGGCATAAAGAGTGGAAGTAGACAAATGCACATGACTGAAGGTGGATAAACAAGGATTTTGATTCGATCGTTAAAGAAACAGATTGCTTCAGGCGCTGTGCAGGATAGGTATATATGGATCGTGCTCCAAGCTGTATCAGCTAATATTACGTGACTATGTAAGGGCTCAAAGGATGTCCCGTTCTCTTTACTAATTTACGCAAGGCAGAGCTACTTAACGCAAATAGAGTAACCAAACTTCTGGACGCATTCCAGTCCTTATATATATGCCTTTCGATAGGAAACGTTCAACCATCCCACTCACGTGGATGGCCGTGCTGCAACGTGTTTGCCCCGCTTACAGCCTTGCGAAATGTCTTTCCTCAGCTGCGACTTTGCTTGTCTTCTCAAAGCAAATCGTTCGCTCCTCGTTGTTCCTTTCTGACGACCGCCAACTGTTCCGGGCTAAGGCACTATGGATCCTGGCACAGGCCTCGCCGTGTTCGACCTGTCTGTGAAGGTCGCAAAGCTTTGCTGGGAATACTATCGTAAGGTCAAAAATGCCAAAAGTGACATTGAACGCCTGAAAGAAGAAGTGGACAAACTCAAGGCTCCTCTCGAAGCTGTAGAGAAGCTTCTCAAAAGCCCAAACGGCCAGAGACTTCAGGCTGCACAGTCCTTGTTGAGTGCACTCTAGGGCTGCGAAGCACAACTCAAAGAGCTGGAAACAAAGCTGAAGACCAAGCTAGAAGACACGCTCAAGCATAGGAAAATACACAAGGCAATGAGGCGATTCGGGCGTCGCGCACTTCAGTGGCCACTCGAAAGCAAAGATGTCGACATTACTATTGCAACCCTCGAAAAGCATCGAAACGAGCTCTCTCACGCTCTTCAAATTGACCAGACGTATGTTACGGCTTGTTACTTAATTTATCTTGACTGATATAATCTTAGTGCGATAATTCTTAATATCGACCAAGAACTCGTTCTTTCCAAACTGCCGAGCGCGACAGATGCAGCCTTCGACTCCTACGCCAATGAATACAATACTGGCTGTCTTCCTGGGACACGGGTTGGCCTCCTTAAGGATATAAGAAAATGGGCAGAAGCCCCTCAGGGCCGTTGCGTCTTCTGGCTTAACGGCATGGCGGGCACGGGAAAGTCTACAATATCACGCACGGTCGCGCAATCATTTGCTGGCGAAGAGGTCCTCGGCGCTAGCTTCTTTTTCAAACGAGGCGAACAAGATCGCGATAGCGCACGAAAGCTGTTCACGACTATTACTACCCAGTTGGTCGCCAAGGAACCCGCTTTAGCAGCTTCCACCAGAGACGCTATCGATGCGGACCCTGCTCTTCCCAACAAAGCTCTAAAGGACCAGTTCGAGCATCTCATCAGGAAACCTCTACAATCATTGGAAGGCAAATCTACCAAGCCGAAGAGGATGATAGTACTCGTGATCGATGCACTCGACGAATGTGAACAGGACGGCGATGTAAAGGTGATTATCAGCCTACTATCACAAGTAAGGATACTGAGCTCGGTTCGACTCAAGACTTTCGTAACGAGCAGGCCCGAGCTTCCGATCCGGCTTGGCTTCAACACAATTAAGGGGCAGTACCAGGATCTTGTCCTTCACGAGATACCGAAGCCAATTATCGAGCACGATATCGCTACATTCCTGGTATCTAAACTCTCAGAAATCAGGACTGACTACAATGACTTACCTGATAACGACCCAAAGCTTCCGCCAGATTGGCCAGGCTCTGAGATCATCCAGACATTGGTCCAGATGGCCGTTCCGCTGTTCATCTTTGCAGCCACCGTTTGCCGTTTTATTAACGAAAATACGGACCCTGCAGACCAACTTGCCAAGATCCTAAGATATTGGTCAAATGCTGAGAATGCTAAAGTTGACAAGCTTGCTACAACGTATCGTCCGAGCCTTGACCAGCTGATTGCTCAAAAGACTGAGGAAACGAAGAACTCTATCCTGGAAGATTTCCACACTGTTGTAGGTTCGATTATACTCTTAGCCGAACCTCTCTCGAAAACGTCTTTGGCTGGTCTTCTTGGTGTTCCGAAACAGGTCATAAATCGCACGCTTATATCCCTCCATTCGGTCCTAAGCGTGCCCACTTCCGCCGAGTCTCCTGTGAGGATATTCCACCTCTCATTTCGTGACTTCCTCGTTGATCCAAACAAGCGTGGCACCAATCCATTCTGGATAGACGAGAGAGTGGCCCACGAAAATATCATGAACAGATGTCTAGAGCTGCTGTCCTCGGGTGATCGCTTAAAAAAGAACATCTGTAACCTCGACAAAGATGGAAAGGCCCGTGCTGAGGTTGACCCTGCTGTCGTCAACTCGCATCTCCCCGCAGCTGTTCGATACGCATGCCTCTATTGGGTCCATCATCTAGAGCAAAGTCGTCCAGCAGAGGGCAAAGCTTGCATAACAGATGATCACCAAGCATACATCTTCCTCAAACGTCGCTTCCTATACTGGCTAGAGGCGTTGAGTCTCTTGGGAAAGATATCTGAAAGCATCGCTATGATCAGATGCCTGCAAGATTTGACCAGCGTAGGTTATAGCGGACCACTTTATGTACTTTGCTAACATTAGTAATCTAGTCCGAAAACAGTGCCGGTGTTACCTCCTTCCTGCGTGACGCAAGCCGATTTATCCTCAATTCTCGGTCTATCATCGATCTCTCCCCTCTTCAAGTCTATTCTTCTACGATGATTTTTGCTCCAGAGAGAAGTGTAGTCAGGAATACCTTCTAGAAAGATATCCTAGACTGGATCTCGGTCCTACCAAAAGTGGATTTAGAGTGGAGTGCTTGTCGACAAACGATCGAGGGCTATAGTAGCTCGGTTTACGCCGTAGCCTTCTCGCCGGACGGGAAGACGGTGGCATCGGGTTCGGACGATAAAACGGTGCGGCTCTGGGGCGCGGTGACGGGCGAAAAGCAGAAGCTCGAGGGCCATAGGTACTCGGTTTAGGCCGTAGCCTTCTCGCCGGACGGGAAGACGGTAGCATTGGGTTCTGATGATGAGACAGTGCGGCTCTAGGACGCGGCGACGGGCGAAGAGAAGCAGAAGCTCGAGGGCCATAGTGGCTCAGTTGTGGCCGTAGCCTTCTCGCCGGACGGGAAGACGGTGGCATCGGGTTCGATCGATAAGACGGTGCGGCTCTAGGACGCGGCAACGGGCGAAGAGAAGCAGAAGCTCGAGGGCCATAGTAAATCGGTTTACGCCGTAGCCGTCTCGCCGGACGGGAAGACCGTAGCATCGGGTTCGATCGATAAGACGGTACGGCTCTGGGACGCCGCGACGGGCGAAGAGAAGCAGAAACTCGATTTCGACCATACTGTCTACCGCCTATCATTCTCTACGGATTCTCGGCACCTAAAGACGGATCAAGGTATAATAAACATTGATTCAGGCTCTGAAGAGGCATCTCCCTCACCCGAGACCTCGAGCCACTCCGTTATGTTTGGTAAAGATTGGGTAACTCACAACGGAAAAGAAGTTCTCTGGCTTCCTCCCGACTACAGACCTGACTATATAGCTTCTCATTGCAGCGCATTCGCATTAGGATACAATTCTGGTCTTGTAAAAGTTATTCAGTTCACATTTTCGTAGATAGTACTTATCTACAAGTAGTAACTTTTTATAAGGGCTTGCGTCCAGTGCTATTAGGGAGTCGGTGAAGAGAGGCGAAATAACTTAATTAGGATCGGGAAAAGGCGCCACAGAGTAGGAAGAGAGACTATGGGTAGAGCGGGTTCTGAACTGGCCGATCTTAACGTGGATGCCTAAGACATTGTAGCAAATTACGTCATTGTATGTTAGTCCATCTATAGTTAGCGCAAGAGGAGGCTATATAAGGGGACCTCCCCAACCCTCCTCTCAACAATATGCCAATTTTCTTGCTAGCTTGCAAGATCATCCACTTTGCTACAACTTTGCTAACATTAGTGATCTAGTCTCAAAATAATGCCGAAGTTACCTCCTTCTTGCGTGACGCGAGCCGATTTATCCTTAACTTCCGATCTATAATCGATGTATCTCCTCTCTAAGCCTATTCTTCCGCAATAGTTTTTGCTCCGAAGAGAAGTGTAATTAGGAGGATCTTTTAGGAAGATATCCTAAAATGGATCTCGGTCCAACTAAAAGTGGATTTAGAGTGGAGTGCTTGTCAACAAACGATCGAGGGCCATAGGTACTCGGTTCGGACCGTGGCCTTCTCACCGGACGGGAAGACGGTGGCATCGGGTTCGGACGATAAAACGGTGCGGCTCTAGGGCGCGGCGACGGGCGAAAAGCAGAAGCTCGAGGGCCATAGGTACTCGGTTTAGGCCGTAGCCTTCTCGCCGGACGGGAAGACGGTGGCATCGGGTTCGGGGGATGAAACGGTACGGCTCTAGGATACGGTGACGGGTGAAGAGAAGCAGAAGCTCGAGGGCCACAGTAACTGGGTTCAGGCCATAGCCTTCTCGTCGGACGGGAAGACGGTGGCATCTGTGACGATTCAGACCGTCAACATCTCATTCTCTAGAAGACTAAGCCTAATCTATCTCTTTACTATCTTAACTTATAGCCCCGTTAATATCTCTCTTCTATAGATAGACGCCTCGGTATCTTAATATAATAGTATTAGGGATTCAAATAATTATACTTAGTATTAATGAAATATAACTTGGTGTAGACTCTAATAGTACCTAATATGAAATTCCTTGTACTTGAACCTTTTAGTAGAACTTGTCTAAAGATCCTTATTTGTATTATATACTCTTCTACATCCATAAGACGGCGGTAGCAATACTTCCCTATGGAAAATCATGACTACCAGATCGTGTATTTGAGGTAGTAGACAAGACTCGGGATGATCCGAGACCCTGGTCTAATGGGACTGCGCCGCATTGCCTGCTGCCCGATCAGGCACCTAAACCCGCATACGAGTTCCGACGAGTGGGGCGTAGGGCGGACCGACATTATCGGTGAGACACGCAGGCCGGGTAGTGTATAGGGCGGCCGGGCCGGTTGGAAAAGACTCTGTTGAAACGAACGAATCAGACACAATTACGCTTGCTTAGAGGAGTCAGGTTGCTGGAGGGCAAAAATAGAGTCGAAGGGCGCCTTCACACGCCAAGCCGGCACGCCGCTGGGGTTCAATGTTTACTTGAGTAGCGCCGACAGTCCAATGAAATTTCCACAGGGATCTGGTTGGCATGCAAAGAAGCAGGGTTCTTGGCGCATGAGGCGGCAGGGCTGGAGTCCCGATGGCGAACGCGAAAACGTACTCGGACCGTGCGAGTGCCGCGTATTCGGGAGTAGTCCTAAAGGCGCTCGTAGCCGCCAATAACTGCCATCGGCCGACTCTCTCTAATTCAGGCTCCACTTGGTCGGCGGTGTAGAAGCTTAAGCGGCCTGGCGGGTAGCGCCCTGAAGCTTAGCAGGCGCCCTACGGCCGCAGGTTAGAGCGCGCGACACGGCAGGAGAGAAGGCCGTTGACTGCGGCGATCGGGACGAGCACGGGCGGGATCAGGTGAGCGCAAGGCCTCGGGTTGGCAGGCCTCAGCGAGTGATCCGCGGGTTGGTGGCGCAGGAGGGTCGCGTGAAGGAGCAGGCGCAGGCCAAGGTCGCGGAACACGTCAGTGAAGAGGCTGATGACGCCACAGTCGGCGCCACACAGGGCTGAGGCAATCTGGGGAAAGCCGGTGCTGGCTGGTGGCAGCGGCAACACGGAAACCGGAAGCCCGCCCAAGCGCGCCCGGATAGGTCAGAATGGCGAGGTGCCGCAGGTGTTGGGCGGGAACAGGTGGGCGATTGGACGGGCCAGGCTGCGGCGGGTCGTGCTGCAGGCGCGCGCTGGAGCTGGAGCTGGCGGCAGGCGCAGCGCGCTCGTTGCGGACACCGCGCGCAGAGATCGCAGGCTTAGCAAGAACTGGTGCCTCGCCAGGCAGGGCACAGTCGCACGACGCGCAAACCGGACTGGGCGTGTGGTCTTGCAGCGGGGCTTTTGCAATGATGCGCGAGGGCGAGTCCAGCCACATCCAAGCGCCTTTGCGCCGTCAGGGATCGCGGCCCTTTGACATGCCCGCTACGTCATGCGCGCAAGGCCGCCGTCACTGCCCATAAATACTGCCACCTGCCGCGACCAGCCTGCCACCCGCCATTCCACCATCTGCGTTTACTTCGCTCAGCGACACAACCCGCACCTTGCACCCCAAGCACATCTCCGTCGAGTCCACCGCTCAACACCGCCATCATGCCTTTCACTGGAAGGTGCGTTTGCTCCCCTCCGGCGCATCCGTTGCGGCGGTGTGTCGCAGAGATTTGCAGGCAGCGCTTACTGACACATCCACAGCGACATCATCAAGATCATCTTCGCCGTCATCCTGCCCCCTCTCGGTGTCTTCCTTGAGCGTGGCTGCAATGCCGACTTCCTCATCAACATCCTGTTGACCATCCTGGGTTACATTCCCGGTATCATCCACGCGCTGTACGTCACCACTTCCCCGCGTGTTTGGAAGCAACTGCTGACCGTCTCCCAGGTACATTATCTTCAAGTTTTAGTCGCGTTGATACAGCACTACAACACCACTCGATACCCAATTTTCTTTCCCTGGATGTTTTGGCGCGCTGCCCGTCCAGCGTCTCACGGCATAATCATTCGGCGTTGCCAGGCCTCTCCTGGCGTGGCGGATAGGCTTGCGTGGATGTCGGTACGGCAGCAGTAGTTTGCGACTTATCTTCTGGCTCAATACTCTTACGTAGTGATGAACCATTAATGACGAACCTTCAACCCTTTGACCCTCGAGACTCTCGAAACCTGTCGCTCGTGAAGACCCTGACCTCGTTCTGCGATCCGACCGAATGATTTCGATTCGGCGCGCCCGAGCGGTTACTTGTGCTGCTAATCACATGCACTAGGCCCGTCCAGCGCCAGGCGCGCGCCTTGACTCAGCCTTCCGTGCTTTCCGACTGCCGAACTTCCGCGCTGCGGCAACGCCCTTCTCCTGCCGCCCGCGGACGCCGTGCACAACGCCCGATAGGAAAATCAATGTCGAACCACCGAATTTGTTGTCCCCAGGGGTCCCTGCGAAAATCAGGGGCGCGTTTGCATGGGATTCCGCGACAAAGCAAGTTTTCGTTTGTCCCGGTGGTTGAGCGACAATGCTGCACGCGAAACCTTGTTTTCTTTGCAATTTCCTCTTTTTGAACGTCGGTCTTTCATCATGCCCCTGCTCGTCATGTGGAAATTCCAGCAGCGAAATTGCTGAATTTCTTGTTTGGAACATTGGATTAATATTCGTCTCCGAGGCCCAGAATTTGTTTCCCGACAGGTCGGCAGAATCTTGTTACGGCGACAGGGGTTCCGCGGTAGCATTGCGCGGAAAGACCGTCGTAGACTCGAGTTTTCAATCATATTGACGCAAGCCATACTCCAGCCTTATCTTCTACATCACTACCAGAACGCATTGTCTCCTCAAGATCCATTTCGGAGTGCGTGCCTCCATCCCCTGCGGCTCTAACTGCGGGAGGCGGGGCCGAGAACAAGGCAAGGACAATATCTTTTTCTACAAGCGGTTAGACGCCTGCATACGCGGCGGATGCTCATCGTCATAGCCAATTGACTACTGTTAGCCGTTTTATTTGAGACGCCAATTTCCCCAACGCTGTAACCACGCTGAACCTTTCGCGCCCACTTTTGTGAAGACCTCAATTGTTCTGTTCTCAGGCTGTTCAGAAAGCTCTCGTCTGGGTCCACGGCACATCATCTGTTTAAAGGGCAGACTTGTACATCTTCTCCGTGCATTCGAAGGCGGAATCAAACAGTGCCATAGGCCGAAGTCTTTGCCCGTCCGGTTGTGAAGTTCAGGCTCCGTCCAGACCGCAGTCGTTTGGCGTAAGGACGGGCGGTGTTCGGCTGTGAAGTCCTCAACAAGCTCCGGCTTATACTCGTGGCTTGATCTACGTACCAGTCGCGGTCAATTGTGGATGTGGGTGAGGAGCCAGATGGAAATTTCGCAGGAAAGGCCTATTCTGGTCTGCAGGTTCGACTGCGGAGGCAGGCGTAGATCGAAGCAGTGAGCGAGTCTCTGATGTATACGTATAATCTCAGGACGAGCTGCAATTTTATCAGCCAGAGGATACGTCAGGTGAGGTGGTTACCTCTGTCTACAGCATGCGAGTCTGTTCAGCACGAACTTATCCAGGTACAACATAAAAATCCAAAACTCTGGTTGCATCCTATCGCCCTCACTGGGTGCTAAAGAGCTTGTACCTGGGGGTGGTGTGGCGTAACGGTAAATCACAGAGTTTGACTTTGAAGAACTGCTAACTTGATCTGAGGTTTACCAATTAAGCAACAAAAATCGGCTCCCAAAATGGGAGGGCCTGGTTTCTGTAGAAAGCCGCTCGCCTATGGACGGAGGAGGACAGGCACCTACAGTTTTGCACTTTTATCTGGGGTTTTACTTTATGGTCGGTAGGGTTACCGCGTAAGACGGGCGCGCGATATTCATGATGGTCGTACCTTGTGTTATTCGAGACTAGAAGTTATGTCTGTGTTTTCGCTGTGAGCACAGTAGGTGAAGGGCACGGTTCCGAGCTTCTGGACCCTGCATGCATGACAAATATCATCATTTGTACCGCTGTCGATAAGTCGAGCGAGAAGTTAAAAGTATCGAAGAACCAGCTGTAGCAAGACAGGTCTTTAGCTTACTCGGATAGTTGCTTCAAGTCCGCCAGGTGTCAACACGACCAACGTTTTCAATATTCTCACCCACAAGACGCAACACGCCATACGCCACATACCTTGTTGATCATCTTTGCGTCGCATTATTGACGGCATTTCCTAAGCTGAGAAGCGCCAATAGAGAGAGAGAGAGTCCACTACGCAGTAAAGTGCCCTTGGCATGGAGCTCTTCACTATCAGGACATGAAACGCAGATCGGTCGAGAAGGCAGGGCATGTCACCTCAGTAACTGGCCAGGTGCGGGCCTATTAATTGAGCGATATTTCACCTTGGAGCGGGGTAGGAGGCAATGCCCGCTGATTTGTGTAAAAGTAGTGAGGCTGCCGTGCTGCGTGGATTCCCACTGCCTAGCTGACACGTTATCTTCAGTGACTCTGGTTCGTCAATACTTCTCGAGATACATGCCAAGCTTCCCATCAGTCGACTTCTCACGTAGTGGCGCTGGACGATCAAATGCCGGGGTTGCGTTCGGGGGTGAGGTGAAACTCGCGAAGCGCAGCCATGCATGTTCCAGCCGCGCGCAGCAGTCAGCAAAGGAACAGCTGCCCAACAGCAGCAGCATCGCCGCCGCATTCTGGAGGGAAGCGGAATGTTTCTCGGCGCATGAAACAACAAGGGCGCAGTATTTATAGCACCGCGCACGTGACGAGAGCAGTGATTAGCGCTAGCGGCAGGGCCCGCCTAGTGAGCCCGCGTTTCGGCGTGGAGCTTCGCACCCACGTCACATCCGCAGCTCGTACAAACTTCCGCGAGTAGACCGCGACCTGGCGCCGCTCCCGCCCTCCTCCTCCGTCCATGCCTCCCCATATGCTCCTAGAGCATCTCCGGAGAGATGGCCGCCCCGCAGCGTCTGCCCCATCTGGGGCCGCCCACCGCAGCTGACCTCTCCACCGCCCACATGTTTCCCGCCTACGCGAGCGCAAACACCGTGCCTCGCGGCGGTGACGCCGTCGTCAAGTTCAGGACTGCCGCGAACCGCTCCCGCCTCCCCGAGCCGCTGCGCCTGTTCGCCTACATCCTGCAGGCAAACACGACCGACTTGCAGTGGTATGACGAGGCATACGGAGTCATCACCGCCGGCGGAATCGACAGCAGACTCCCGCAGACTTGGTTTGGCAGCACGGACTTCATCAGAACCGTGAACCTTATCACCGCCCTGGACCAGCTGGAGAGCGACGACGCCGCGGGTACACACAGTCCCTGGCCAGTTTCCGAGTGCGCATGCTGATTGAACGTCGTGTTCGCAGTCTTAGAGTTGCCAGACCATAAAGTCCTCCTGCACTATCTCAACAGCCACGATCAGCTCCTGCGCCTTCACCCCGATGCAGAGCTGCAGTACCACCCTGCTCTGGCTCACTGGGTCAAGACTCTCCTCCTTTGGAGCGACGACTGGCCCACAGCAGAGCTTCCCTCTTCAGACACACACATTCGTCGGATAGTTGTTCGCTACGTCAAGCACATCCTCATTGAGCTGTCCCAGTCGCATGAGGATGCCCCTGGAAAAGTCCTCAGACCTTCCGTGTTCCTGCTGAGCTACGGTGAGAGCGCATCGGAGCCCAAGCTGAGCATCGAGAGTTATATTTCCATATTAGACAAGGAGGCAATCCCATGGCGCACTTGGTACCAGAATGTGCTTCCCGAAAGGGCGCTCGCACTCGGCGACCCACGGGAGGAAGAGAAGAAGACAGGTACATTGGATGGTGCAGGGGGTTTTGAGGAGTGGTATGCCATGAACGCGGGGGCAGAGGCCGAAACATCGCCGGAAGCCGGGTCTGCTGTGTCAGAGGTTGCAGCGCAGGACCCCGGGCAGCCAGCTCTTGCACGCGACCAGTCAGAGCCAAGCGAACGTCTGACGATGGAGGAGATAGTCGAGCTGTCACAGAAAGACCCTGATCAAGCTCAACAGATGCTTGTGAACTTACCAATTGATCTGGCCTCCATGGAAGTCATCAACGGCGTTCTTTCCACGGGCAAAGCCAACCTGGAGAACCGCGTCGTCGCTTGCAACTACATCCAGCATGGGCTCCGCAAACTCGAAGACACGTCTAGCGACGGCAGCACTGGCACGAACGATTCCGACGAGCCTTACTCGCCTTCTCTCGACCCCGAGGAGAAGAAGCGGAAAGTCAAATTGCTAGTTCTCTTCATCAGAAACCTGATCAGAAGAGGGCTGGTGCCTCTCGATTCGCTCCAGTATGATATCCAGGAAATCTGCGTCCGCTATGCACCCATCAAAGAGGTCAGAGAGCTCAACCACTGGTTCCAGACAGGCGAGGAACTGTGATTTCTTGAATTTGCTGTGGTACTGGCGCGCAGTCTTTTGGTCGACGATACCCCTTCTTACTCTTCGACATTCTCAGCGACATTGGGCGGTGTTCATAAGGGTTATACTTTCAGGCAACAAGTCGAATGATTTGAATCCAACGCTTTTTACGTCTTAGTTGTGCATAACTGACTATCGCTTACCTTCTACAATCTACCAATATCCCCGGAAACGCGGATTTGCAGATATCCTCCCCGATACGTGATTGATTTCATCAATTTATTTCCCGATTCTCCTCCCCTTCATTGGATCCCGGCTCTTCCTATCAACCGAACAGAGCCTTCCTAGTGTCGTAGGTGTACTTCAGATCCAGATGCCAATAGTTTGGCGTTGTCGGCTTGGCCACCAACCACGCATCATCGAGCGCCTTGACAACTTCGTCGGGCAGTGGACCCTTCTCGAATTCTTTCAAGTTCTGCTCCAGCTGCTCGAAGCTGCTGACACCAATAATGACTCCATCGTTGCCACCGTCTTTGATATTCAAGGCCGAGTGATGTGTCAGCCAACGGAAAGCCGTCTCCAGCAGCGTGAGGTTGTGCTTCTTGACAACAGGCTCGACGATACTCAACGCCTCCCACGTCGCATCCTTGAAGTACCGGGCACGGTACATGCTCCCCATGCGGCCGACCGAGTCCGAGTACCGGCCCGATGCGGGTACTTCGGAGGATTTGTACTTGCCGGAGAAGATTCCGCCCGCGATTGGGTTGTAGACAACGATGTCCAGGCCATAGCGCCGGCACGCAGGGATGAGCTCGGCCTCGATGGAGCGGGCTAACATACGTCAGCAACATTGTCGCACTTACCACACGATGGAAGAGGACATACTGATGGCGTTATACATGCCCTGGTAGATTGTAGGGCGCACCCAGCCGTTGGTCTTGCACGTCATGACTACCTCGGCGACTTCGAAAGCAGTGAAGTTGCTCAGGCCAAGCTGCACGAATTTGCCCTGCTTGTGCAACTTGTTGACAGCTTCCAGTGTCTCGGCAAAGGGCACGCTTCTGTCGGCCGCATGCAGGTAAAAAATGTCAACGCAATCCGTCTGCAGCTCCGCCAGACTCTTCTCCACGCTCTCTGTGATGCGTGCTGCCTGGTGGATACCGGCCTCGTGGGGGTAGCACTTGGTCGCCAGCGTCAGACCGCGGTCCTTCCATTTCGCGGAAGCAGTGAACGACTCCTGCTTGCCTCCGATGTAGCTGCGAGCGGTGTCGATCTCATTGTAGCCTTGGGACTGGAAGTAGTCGAGGGCCTTGCTGTACTCGTCGAGCGAAGTGATGCGGGCGCCAGCGGACTCATCAGGCCTGGGATCAGAAGGCAGGACCTGGTCAGCGATTCTTATTTCTTTTGCAGTGACATCACAAGGGGCCGGGGCGCGCGGGAGGGGCAGCAGGGCAGGTGGGAAAATGTTTTAGTGTGCGATGTCGTGCTCACCCAAAGGTCATCAGCCCTAGGATCACGCGGGGCCTAGGGCGGGTGTTGGCGACGAGAGGCATTGGTGCGGATGCGTGCTTATCGGCGGTGGCTGGGGGGCGTGGCTCGGTCGCGAGATTGCCGAGAGATATGCGGCAGAGCGTCGTTGCAGACCGCGCGGACAGCGCTGGTGTTATATACGCGCGCCTGGTGAGGGGCAGGCGCTGCGGAAGGCGCGTAGCAGCACGTCGCGCTCGTCATCGCGGCGGGGACAGCGGCGGAGACAGCGGCGGCAGCGAGCATGGAGTTTAGCTAAATCCGACTGCGTGGAGATCTTCCCTTGACTCGAAGCCACGAGCCCGGCGCCAGGCACCACAGGCCATGCGAGCACCTGCAAGATACACGCTGCACCGGCGTCTGCCGCAGACATCGGACACCGCCCGCGCGCATCCCAGCCCCCGCCGGCGAACGATGCTGCTGTTGTAAGGTCAGTCGGGCGCCCGCTGGCTGACCCGTGATCAGCGGGCGAGACAGCCTCGGGCGCGCCGCCAAGCCTCGCCGCCATTCGTGCATCGTGGCCAAGCGCAGGTCACGTCTCTGTCACTCCAGCGCCCACGCTTTCCCCAAACCCTGATCATCCCCACCAACACCGCATGGATGAATAAGTCTCCAGCCAATTCCGCGCCGCAGAGAGACAAGCCCGCGCCCGCGTCCTCCTCGCTCCATCCCAACGCACAGCCGCTGCGTCCCCAACCGCACCAGCTTCCCCAGGACCCTCCGGCTTCGCTGGGCTCGTCGCCCGTCGTCCTCTCATCACGGCAGCCTTCACGATCCCCCTCGCCGTTCGTGTCTATTACCTCCGGGGCAGCCCAGCGCCACCCGCCCCACGCGACACCCGCCTCGGGAAAGGAGAGGCTGTTGGACGAAGAAGGGGCAGACGCTCCAGCCGCAGCCGCTGACAGCGATCTCGAATTCGAGGACTGGGAACTAGGCAGCCGGGACGGCGACGACCATCGCAACAGCAGAGACTCGGTCGCCGACGACATGCCCTCCGACCTGAGGCCTCCCTTCCACCGGCCCACCGATGGCCGCTCTCACCAGCCCTTGCTTGGCAACAAGCGCGACCATGACCGTCGGAGCTACGACTCGCCAACCCTCCGCCCGACCATGGGTAGCCGCCGCCGCACTTTCCACGAGAGAGACCCCGACCTCGAGGCCAAGACGGCCACCCGGAAGCGCTACACCTACGCTGCCGCCTTTCTGGTGCTGAGCCTGATCAGCTTCGCCGTGCAGACCGAGACGGCCGTCTACATTCAACATCACTTGGGATGGAACAAGGCGTATACGATGCTGTAAGTACAATGGCCCCGCAAACTGTATTCCTCTCTCGGAAAGGAAGATTCCAGAAGAGCCAATTGTGCTGATCCTGGTCCTTCCCTTGCAGATACCTAACGCATGGATCCTGGTCCCTGCTTTGGCCGGCGCAGCTCTTAATCCTCCGCCTACAGAAATGGAACCAGCCATGGCCGGCCTTTTGGCGACGCCATCTACAGATTCTGCGGAGCACCGCACAGATGGTCGAGCACAAGACGCTGCGCCTGAATGGCCGCCAATCGTCCAAGTCTCCGGTGCCGTATATGCTCAAGATGACGGCATTCGTGACGTGCGCATTGACGGTTGCTGGCGGCAGCTGGTACGTAGCCGTGGACCTGACGACCGCAAGCGACTTGACGGCCATCTACAACTGCTCCGCCTTCTTCGCCTACGCCTTTAGCGTCCCGCTGCTGAACGAGAAAGTCCGGACCTCGAAGGTCATTGCCGTTGCCGTGGCCATTGCGGGTGTGCTTGTCGTCGCGTATGGAGACCAGAAGCCGGGTAAGCACGGTAGCAAATCTGGGGGCGGCGCGGGCGGTGACAAGTCTCCCGATGCGTCCGAGGCCCGCAACCGCGCTCTGGGCAATATCATCATCGGCATCGGAAGCGTGCTGTACGGCCTCTATGAGGTGCTTTACAAGAAGCTCGCCTGCCCTCCCGATGGCTGCAGCCCTGGTCGCGGCATGATTTTTGCCAACACCTTCGGCTCCTTGATCGGTTGCTTCACGCTCACCGTCCTGTGGATCCCCATTCCCATCCTGCACTTCACAGGCTTAGAGACCTTTGCTATCCCGCGCGGAGAAGCTGCGTGGATGTTGCTTATCAGCGTGCTGGCCAACGCAAGTGAGTATTTCCAATTAATAACCCGAGCTATTTCATTTGCTGACATAGTTCTCGAACAGCTTTCTCCGGCTCCTTCCTCGTCTTGATCAGTCTGACGTCTCCGGTCCTGTCGTCCGTCGCCGCGCTGTTGACCATCTTCATCGTCGCTCTCATCGATCAACTGCTCCCGCCGCCGCTCAACTCGCCGCTCAGTTTCGCAGCCATCATCGGAGGTTGTCTGATCATCGGTGCTTTCCTCATGCTCTCCTGGGACACGTACAGGGAGATGGATGAGGAGAGGCGCAAGAAGCTCGAGGAGGACGTCAGCGATTCGGATGTCGACAGCAGGATGGGCGACTAAGGGCCCCTGCCGACGAAATCAAGCGGATCCGCTTAGAGCCGCTCAATCTGCTTTGCCCTTGTCTTTTTCTTTTCTGAAGAATTTTGGTTTTAGATGGCCAAAGGGCGGTTTTTTGATTTCTTGTCGTTTCGTTACCCGCTAGTTTTCGCATTTTGCCCTCCGTACTTTTGTTCTCGGAGGCTCTCTGTTTTTTTTTCTTGACTGTGCATATACTCTTACGTGCATGTCTCTCTTCACCGATCGTCTCCCCTTCCTTTTCTACTTTCAACCATTTTAAGGACCCGTCTACGGACGGTGAATGATAAACGAACGGGGGCGGACAAGGAACACCGATGAATTGCATAAGAGCGAAAGGAAACGCGCGGCCAAATGGGAGCTGGGATGTACTGCAAGTCTTTATCGAATCGGGTCATACCGGGGAGGAGTCAAGGGAGGTTCAAGCTCAGGATGAAGCTAAGCCTCTCCTCACATTTGCATATCCATCGAGCTGGGATGGAGCTCTGGTGGCGGCGTTGTCTGTTTTCCTGGACCGAGTTGGTTAGAGTAGGGTAGGGTAGGGTAGGATATTCGCATCGCATGTGTTTTCTCGACTGAGTTCAATATGTTGGAGAGACGGTGAAGGAGGCAGGCAGAAGGCACCATGAAGCATTCGTCTGGATGGGAAAATGCGGTAAGAGGTTGGGCAAACCCATCAGCACCAATTCTTTGAGGCTCCGCGAACGGGCAGCTTCCCTGTTACAAAGCCCTGGCGAGTCACGCACCAGTCATTCCGTGTGGGTCGACGGCCGTCCAAAGTTGCTGTCATTGGTCACAAGGCGGTCGCTTGGCACAGCTAGATCAAGCTTGCGCTAACGGTTTAAAATTAGAGCACAGCCCACGGCCTTTTTGCTCCTCTGATGTGCTCGTCCATCGATCATGACGCTTGTGGGGCATGGGGGCGGGAAGGAGCAGTAACCACTGGAAGCTTGGTGTGTTGGTGCAATCGTGACACCGCTGATCCGCGCGGAGCTTCGAGGGATCAGGCATGAGCCGACACACGCTGCACTGTCTTGCACTCATGCGGCATGGCGACGGTGGCGTCTTCCTTCCGCCCCCAAAGTCGCAGAGTACAGAAGGGGGTCGAGACAGCTGGGATGCAGATCCTCTTTTGCGGTCAAGCCTGTCAACATGCAGCGCAGGCCGCCACAAGATTGCGAAATTGAGTCGAGGCGGTAACGACTTGTCCCAGGAGGCTGCACAGAAGCGGATCATGTCCTACTGAAACAGGGAGTTGGGCAAAAATAGCTTTATTTGAGGGACCTGGGCAGCTCCCGTCGAATCACGGCCTCGAAACCGGCCGGGTACGTCCGCTGCCAGAACCCTCCCATCTCGCCCGGCTTCGGTCTCCGTTGCGTCTCCGCTCAGTGTCCCTGCATTTCTCACTGCACGCAGTGGCACCGTTGTTGCCAAGATGCCGTTCCTCGCGTGGCTCCAGTCGGATGTGGAGCTGAAGCGCCGGCGTCGAGTTACACTTCGAGCAGGAGTGTGGCGCTGCCCTCGCTAACGGGTCGTGATAGATCATCGTGGGGTCCAGAAACGATCACCACTCGCTGCTTCTTCTTAATATGGCCCGCGCGACTTTTCGGCGGTGTCGTCGTCGAGGTTCCGTCTTCTGCAATTGCTTCCTCGCCCGATCGCGTCCTGATTCTCACGCTCCATGAGTAGGGAGAGGTCGCATCAAATTCCCCCGACATCATGAGCGTTCGCAATGCAAACCAGCCAGCGGCCCTCGGGTCTCCCAGGGTCTCGTCGACAATAGCTGGCTCAGACGAGGCGAACGAAGAGGACCGCAGCAAGAACCAGGTGCACGACCACGCCTCCGATCGTTCTCCGCCTTCGTCTGAGAAGGCGGCCCCGACGAAGAGGCTTCTATCATGGCGGCCTTGGGCAGCTCTGACACTGCGCCGGCCTGTCCTTCTGGCTTTCACCATCCTCTTTATCCTCATGATCGTCGCGCTGGAGATCATGTACTACTTTTCTCGGCGCGACGATGGCATCGCAACCGTCGCGCAGAAGGAGCATTACCTGTGGACCTATGGGCCCACTTTTGGTACGTCTCCATCATTCAACCTACTACTGAGACGAATCTAACTCCAACGCAGTCCTGACAATCGTTGCTGCCCTCTGGTCGCAGGCCGAGTACCAAACCAAGCAGATCATGCCCTGGGTGGAGATGAAGCACGGCCCGGCCAAAGCAGAGAAGAGCATGCTGCTGAACTACCTCACCGCAGCGATCCACGAAGCCCTCTATGCATCTGTGAAGATGGGTCACTATTCAGTCACCCTGGCCATCTCCGGAACCCTCATCCTGCGGCTTCTGATTATCGCATCGACCGGCCTGCTCAGCTTGGAGTACCGGGAAATGCAACATGCAGGCACATTCACCGCTCTCGACAGCTTTGACTTCATGAAGAATAACGGAACGCCGGTCATGATGGCTGGCCCCAGGTTCTGGGCGATTCAGCAATTCAACTCCTCGTATCCTGCTGGCACGACGCCGCAGTTTACTACCCAGTCTTTCGCCCCGTTGGACCAAGGTATGCACGGCTGGATCCCGTGATTTTGACTGCATAGCTAACCCATGATAGTCACCAACGGAACGGTGAGTGCGGATCTGGATGTGTTCTCTGCCGATCTCGACTGTGAGCCCTTCGATTGGGCATACTCCCCCTCCTTCAACCGCACCAAGATCGACATCCCGAAAGAGTACTACAACAGGTCCTTGCATATCTGGGAATTTCCAGCGGCATGCGGCAAGGCGGACCTCAACACCACGTCCTGTTCTGTCAAGGATCTGTGCTTCCCCATCGAGCAGGCCGACACGGGAACCTCCCGAGAGCGCGTCGTTTCCGTCGAGTGCTCGGAAGACGTGGAAGAGAAGCACCGCATACTCATCTACTACGGCACCATGGGCGCCGGGGTCTACGACGAGGAGGAGAACCAGACTAAGCTGGGGCCGCCGCACATCGACGAACTGGGAGGCATGATATGCACCCCGAAATACTCGCTGACCCGCCGCACCGTCACCAACTCCACGCGCACATCCGAGACCGAGAAGCTGGTGGACGTCTCCGGTGCCGTCGAGCAGCAGTTGCCGCTGGGCGCTGCTACAGAGGACATCACCATCGGCCTGGTCGACTCGATGAGCGGCGAGGGCGTGAAGCTGCCTGACGCGATCTCTTCGCAGGAAGCGACGCCGTTCGTGCTTTGGTTCCGCCTGCTCAGCGTGGCCCATCCGGAGCTCAACTACACCAGCTGGGACGATGCGAGCCTGATCGGAGACGTGTCGCAACAGATTTTCCCTGCTTTTGCCCAGCAGTGGGCGAAGAGCGGGAAGATGGTGGCCGCGAACCAGACGGTCGACGGTACCATCACGCAGACCAAGGAGAGGCTCTGCGTCCAGGAGCTGTCGCTGCGGCTGATGGAAGCTTTTCTTGCTGTCCTGATTTTGGCCAGTGTCGCACTGAGCTTTTCGCACTACCTTACGCGTGAGGAGAGTCCGGAGTCTCTCCTTTCCAACGCGCTGGTTCTGGCTCGGAGCCCTGGCCTGGCGAAGGTCCTGACTGGAACGGGGATTCTTCCGGAGAAGGAGTTTAAGCAAACACTGAAGGACCGTACCTTCTGGACACCTGGACCGGAAGGAACTGTAAGGGAATCCATCGTGGTCGAACCTTCCGACTCTCCAAAGATTGAGGCGGCGGACAGACCCAGTATGTGGCAGCCGATGGCGAGCACATGGGCGTTCCGCATCATCACGATATCCATCCCACTACTTCTGGTTATTGCGCTCGAGGTCTTGTACCAATACTCCTCGAGGCATGACGGGATTGCAGACGTGTCTACCGAGGGCTATACGAAGTACGCTTGGGTGTTCGTCCCCTCGCTGACCCTTTCTCTCGTCGCGCTTCTTTTCAGTATGCTCGACTTCTCCGCCAGGCTTCTGCATCCGTACCAGCAACTGCGGAAGGGAGGTGCCGATGTCCGCACATTGCTCTTCGAGCCACTGGGGAAGCCCACCATCGTTGCAATCTTCCGGACTCTGCAGAGGAAACACTTCGCCCTCTTCGCGATCCTGCTCACTTCTTTGATCGGCCCAATTCTCACCATTGTAACCAGCGGTCTGTACGCCGCCGAGCCCATACCCCTGAGCCGCGTCGTACCCGTCGAGCTGGACGATTGGTTCGACTTCTCAATAGTACCCGACCCGGACTTGGGCTACATCCAACTTTTCAACCAGCCCGTTACCATTTCCGACCTCATCGCCTTCGACAACGTGTCATACCCGCAGTGGACGCACGACGAACTGGCCTTCCCCACCCTCCACATCGACGCCGCCGCCATCGCGGACTTCCCCACCAACACCACCCTCCCGCTCACCGCCCGCCTGCCCGCCGTCCGCGCGCAGATGAACTGCACGCTCAACTCCTATCACCACAACCTCACCTTCTCCGCCTCCACCTGGGACCCGTCCTCCGGCTCGCTCGACGGCTACGTCATCCCCACCCTGCCCGAGGGCTGCGTCCCGCGCACCACCAACGGCACCGCCACCGCCGCCGGCGTCCTCTTCCAACCCCTCCTCCTCGACACCTGGCCGGTCGACGGCTTCTTCGCCACCGCCTCCGCGCTATACGTCCAGGAATACGACGCCGACTTCGAGACCTTCTCCATGAACGACACGCTCCCGGCCTGCGCCGCCTTCGCCGCCCGCGCCACGCAGTGGTACCTCGCGGGCACACAATCCGGCGACACGACCGCCTCGCTCGCGCTGCTGCAGTGCACCCCCTTCGCCGAAGCCCTCCTCGTCGACACCCACCTCGCCCACCCCGCCTACACGCTCGACCCGTCCGCGCCGCCCGCCCCCGTCGAGTCCTCCGCCCGCCCCGTCAGCCACAACGCGACCGCCCTCGCCCTGCCCGACGCCGCGCAGATGGCGCTGCTGCTGGCCGAGCGCAACGCCACCGCCGCGGCGACGGCGGCCGAGGGCCCCGTCGACCCGCTCTTCCAGGCCGTGCTGTGGGGCCGCGACGGCGTGCCCGTGGCCGAGGTCGAGGGCGAGGAGGGCGTGGAGCGCCTGCTCGCCGGCATGCGCAGGAGGTACGCGCAGGTGGTGGCGCAGGCGTGGCGGTTCGGGTTCAGGAGCGCGGACGTCGTGCCGAGCGCGGACGGCGGCGCCGGGACGGAGATCTCGACGGTGGAGGCGGCGTTGCTGGCGGGGCTGGAGGCGGTGGTGGTGGATGGGGAGACGAGGTTGAGGCTGGTGCAGAGTAGGGTGTCGACGGCGTTGTTGGAGGCGGCGTTGCTGCTGATGGTGGGGTGTGCGGTTGTGGGGTTGGTGGTTGGGAGGGATGAGGTGAGGGTGTTGCCGAGGGATCCGGGGAGTGTGGCGAGCAAGATGAGTTTGTTGGCGGGGAGTGGGTTGGTGGAGAGGGTGAGGGAGGGAGGTTGGAAGGGGGGCGAGAAGGATGTGGCCAGGAGATTGGATGGGGAGGAGTTCGGGCTGGGGTGGTGGGATGGGCGAGGGGGAGGGAGGAGGTTTGGTGTGGATGTTGGGGTTGCGGGAAAAGAGTAGGATGGAATCCGTGCATGACTTGATCAAGATTCCAATTTTGGGAGGAAATACTATTCCAAAGACTAGAGCGCGTTTGCAACTGAGGAAGAATATCCTCGTAAAATAAATAAAATCGTTTCAGCCATCATAAGAGAAATAGTAAGGACTATTCGACCACTTTGCCGAGACTCTACCAAGGAAATTTCGTAAAGAAAAGCTATACACAATACCACTTTCTTCTCCCCCCTAAATCATCATCATGATTCCGTAAAGACTAAAAGAAGGAACCATAAGCCGGCCCTGAATACCACCACCATCTTAAACAACGTTGCGGGTTATGACCCAGAGCTTCTTGGTAAAGGGTCCATGAGAGGTCCAAGTAATATGCATGCCAGAAGTGAGCCCAATCGCATCGCCCGCCTTGAAGTGGTGCGTCTTTCCAGTCTCGGTCTCGACGACGGTGACCTGCCCTTCCAAAAGCAGTATCGTCTCATCGCCCAGAGTCCCCGTGTACGGCGTCACAAGCGTGCCCTTGTCGTCGACATTCGTCCCCGCAATGCCCTTGCCGGACCTCCAGACGCCGCTCAGCATCGTGCCGGTCGCGCCTCCCGTGCGGATGAAGAACAGCTCGCCGGCAATCTGCGGGCCCTCCTTCGGCTCGGTGAAGTGGTATTCCTCCCACTGCTCGGGGTTGTCGGTGACGTGGTGGACGGTCAGCTGCTTGGGCGAGTCGGCGGCCGGCTGCGTGCCGTTCCAGATGCAGGCTGTTTCGTCGCCGAGGGGAGAGGAGTAGACGACCTTGTGGGAGCCGTCTTTCTCTGCGCCTGGAGACGTTGCGCCGGTCCTCCAGAAACCGGCTGATAGGGAGCCGGAGGAGCCTTCTGGGCGGATGGTGGTGACTTCGCCGTGGACTTGCTTTCCACGCTTTGGCTCTTCCCATTCGAAAGGGGTCCACTGTTCGGCTGGCGAGCTCTGGACGCCTCCATGCACGACGTGAGGAGTTGATACAAGCGTCATTGTTCAAGAAGAGTTTAGATGGGCAGACTATGTTATGAATTGAGGAGAAGATAGGTTGATTGATGAGATGCAGATGCTGAGTTTGATCTGGTTCACCTTCCCCTCTTTATATCTTCTCCAAATCACCCCGCAACTTTCAGTTGAACCGTTCATTGATGTTCAGGACTTGGCTCATTATCGCGGTCTGCGGCCTACCTCGATGCATTCCTTCCGTCCTCGTCTTGCAATTCGCCAATGGATCTCTGTTTCACACCCTTATCTCTTTTCTTGTCCTGGTGGCCGGATCAGCGGACCGGAGACTCTCAGCTTACTCTAAGGAGTATCAGTCCATTCCGTTTTGTAGGTCGAAGGAGTGCGGGGTCAGTTTGTATAATCCCCGGGAGTATTGAAAGCCTCCGGCAGCTGATCCCTGTTCAACGCTACTTCCGCTCATTCCTATCGCCGATTGTGTTTTATGGAAAGGAGCAATCGAAGCCATACAATTGGTGATGAGATAGTGGCTCAAAGTTCAAACCATTTCCAGAACTCTTCTCGGCCCTAAGGGTATCTTCATAGACTCCGATAAGAGTGCCCAAGTTTCAATTCGTCCAGGGTGTTGTAGACTTTAGATAAGACGACTTGCCATTGGCGCTCCATTCAGTAGTGGCGTTCCCCATATCCCGCTTCCATGCCACCTCGCTTGATTTAAGGTTGAACCTGCCAAAAATAGAACGGTTCGTTGTCTCTGTGTACGGATGGACATGCCCAAGTCAGACAAGGCGATCGACAACCAAGTTTTAGGTTAGACCTGCTTAAATGGGCGGCGATCAATCAGCCAGAATCCAATGCACTCACTGATGACTTCAATCAGGCCATCAAATGGCCAGCACAGCAGTTTTGAGTGATACGGCACCGGTCCGGCCGGACCTGCCGGACCGGACCGTGGCACAACCCCGCAATGATTGACGTCGTAATCGCTGCGGAGACGTTCGATTGAACACGTGGATGAGAACATCAAGCATCCTTATCAGTCTGGGTTTTAAACCCAATTATGGTCAGCCTATTACTTATCTCGCTCCATCTGTGAGGATTTGACTTCCAAGGGGAGGTGCTCCACCATGAGCCCGCAGTTCTATATATTGTGATGCAACGCTCTCCAGGAGGACTTCAGATATCCAACGCCAGCCACGAGTCACGACACCAAGATGTATCTTCCCGTTGATCACGCAGAGTACGACATCCCCAACCTCCACCGCTTCATCAAGGAGAATCCTCTGGGGATCATTGTCACTTCGTTGCCATCGTCGAACTTCCCCACCGTCCAGCTATCCCACGTCCCATGGGTCCTTGACATGCCCGAAGACGGCAACGGGCTGGGGAAGCTGCGCGGCCACATGGCCAAGATGAACCCCCACTCGAAAGCCATGATCGAAGCCGTCAAATGCAACGGCCCGCTCGCCGAAGACGTGGTCGTCGTCTTCAACGGCCCCGTGCACCACTACGTCACGCCGAAGTTCTACGTCAAGACCAAGCCCGCCACCGGCAAGGTCGTCCCGACCTGGGACTACACGGCCGTCCAGGCGTACGGCAAGGCCACCGTCTACTGCGACTCGCGCAACCCCGAGACGGGCAGCTACCTGCAGGAGCAGGTCACCGCCCTGTCGGACTACGCGGAGACGAAGGTCATGGGGTATACTGGTGAGGAGGGCAAGTTGTCGGCGTGGCAGACTAGTGATGCGCCGGAGCGGTTTGTTGAGTTGTTGAAGAAGAACATCATTGGGGTTGAGATTGAGATCACCAGGCTGGAGGGGAGGTTCAAGATGAGCCAGGAGATGGATAAGGAGGACCAGGTTGGTGTTGTGCAGGGGTCCCGGGCGCTCAATACCGAGGTTGGTCTGAAGATGGCGGAAACTGTGAAGCAACGTGGCGTGGCGGGAGAAGTTTAGATCTGAGGCTATTCAAGCAATGGACATCCTCTTTTAACATAATATATTCTATGAAGTTGTTGGCGGAAAATCTGTTTCGAATTTAGCTAAGCTACCATGTCTAGTCAAGCGCTAAGCTTATACTACCTGCTCTCTTATACGAACTATTCTACTGTGAGGCTGGATACGGACAGGGAGTTTAGAGTACAGTAGATAGTGGATGAGAATCGGGGTCAGAATTGATGGTAGACAATCCCTGAAGAAACCAGTCACTGTATAAGCAGCTCCCTCGCTAGGGCCTGCTGGAGCGCCTGGTCGATCTCGTGTGGGCCGCCCGTTGGTGGGCGGCCTGGGGCAGGCGTGTGATCTGCGCACGTGAGTCGCCGGCTCCTCTCAGCCTCCGCGCATACGGGGCCTGACATAAATAAATTAAATAAATAAATAAGTACTTATAATAATGCAAAGTTAAGAGACAATATTTTAATTATATACTAATTGGCTGGTTGTAGTCTACTGTATACGTAAGCAACTACTTGTGACTAGTGCGATAAGAGCCGCGGGGTCCTCGTTCCTCCAAACAAACCTCATTCGTCCCTCATAGCACCTCGATCTCGTCGCGTCGTCGAGCCGGCCGTCAGTCAAACATATTTCTTTGGAACCCATCACCACTCTGTAATTTTCTTCCAACCCTTGTTGAAACCATGGACCTCAAATCAAACACCGTCGTCCTCACGGCAGAATGCCTCTGCAAAGCGCACAAATTCAGCACCGAAGTCTCCACGTCCAAGCTTCCACTCGAAGGTGGTAACGTCTGCCACTGCGACTCATGCCGACACTCGACCGGCGCGCTGTACGTGATCGAGACAACGTGGCCGCAGCCGCGCGAGGCCGTCGACCTCGACGGCCTGGCGCGCTACCAGTTCTCGGCCAACATCACCTACCGCTTCTGCGGCACGTGCTCGACGCTGCTGTTCTACGAGTCGCGCAGGTTCCCCAGCAAGCTGGGCACGTACTCCGGGCCGCTGAAGAACGCCGACGCCGACGTCGTCCGGCTCGCGCGGCACATCTGGGTCGAGGACACGCGCGACGGCGGCGCGTCCGTCTGGCTGCGGCGGCCGAATCCCGACGGCGAGGAGATCGCGCGGTACCGGCTGCGGGAGGGAGAGCTCGCGTGGGACTGGCCGCACCGGACGCCGAACCCATCCGGGCTCGAAGGGGGGCGGGAGCGAGACGCCCTCCCCGCCTGGTGCCACTGCAGGGGCGTCGAGCTGCTCGTCGGCCGCGGAGACTACGCCAGCAGGGCGCGGGACGAGCTCCCGTGGTTCGTCGACCCGCGGACGAACAAGCTGCTCGCCAGCTTCGACGCGTGCGACTCGTGCCGCCTGCAGTTCGGGAACGAGATCGTGCACTGGACGTTCGTCGAGCTGGCCAACATCGCTCGGGCGGATGGCGGCGCGTTCCCGAACACGACGGCGGAGTTGAAGAAGGCGGTGGACGCGGGCGACCCCGCGGTCGGGACGCTGACGTACTATCAATCGTCGCCGGACGTGCAGCGCTATTTCTGCAAGATCTGCTCGGCGTCGGCCTTCTACGCCTGTGGTGACAGGCCGGAGATTGTGGACGTGGCTGTCGGTCTGCTGGAGGCGCCGGAAGGGGCGAGGGCAGAGAGTTTCCTGTCTTGGAGCTTGGGCGATGATCTCGCTTGGGTGGGTGACACCAAAGGCGGCTGGCGAGAAGGGCTGATGAAGAGGGTGCAGGCCGATGCAGAGGAGTTCAGGATTGCGAAAGGTCACCCAAAGAGTTGGAGAAGGCTTGAGAAGGAGGCTAAGGAGAGCAATGAACAAGCTTCCAGCGCTCAAGACCCTTCCGGGAATCTTGTTGATGGATGAAAAGCCCCGCAAGGCTTGAGTTGAGATCGTTCATGCCCAATCTGTTGTTTCGGCCTACTATAAGGAGCATCTCGGAAATAGACCTACGTTGGACGCGGTGGGCAAGCCCGGTCTCGAATTTATGGTCTGCTGTGCATTGCCGAGCTACGACCCACGGACTAAACGCATTCAAAATGGTGTCTTGCGCTGGCTGTCAGGTTGCCTTGGAAGATGGCATCATCGCTGATGGAACGAGATGGGAATTTGATGTTCGCAACATGATTTATTCAAAAGACGGGTTCCTGAAGCATTTCGAATGGTGTGAGCAAGCCCAGATTCTTTGGATGTCTAGCAAAAATGGGACAATCGAGCCTGCGAAGCACCCAAACAGCTGTAGAAAAGGTGGCTTCTTTAAACCCAGGGAATGAAGCTCTGGCGAATTCTGAGCATTGCTTCTCTCGGCTGACATTAGTACCACGTTGTGCATCACACTAGATAAATTCCCATTCCTTCTTGCAGCCGCATGTGTACTGAATGTACTACTCAGAGTTCATCAATGTAGATGAAACCAGGCGTCGTGAAAGGGGCAATTGACTGGCCATTTGGATATTCAACTCAACTCCCTCTTCGTGTATGCTCTGAACAATCCTCTATCAACCACGGATACCAGACTAAACTTTCTCCTTCTCTCCTTTAGGACTCTCTTCCACCGCCGTCACCTCCGCACTCTCCCTCTCATCTCCGCCGGTCTCCAAACCAACGACCACTCTCCCTGCCCCCTCTGAGTTCGCATTCTGCACCGCGGTCACCCTCGCCCCAATGCCCGTTCCCTTAAACTTCCTGCTCCGCCACGCCGGCACGCCCGCCTGGAACATCTCATCCAGCTCCTCGAGCGAGCGGCCGCGCATCTCGGGCACGACGAGGTAGACAAAGACGATAGCGGCGATGGAGATGCTGGCGTAGATCATGCCAACCCTCGAGCCGAGGTTGCCCGGGGAGTCCTGCACGAAGGGGTTGATGTACGTGATCAGCAGGTTGCAGCAGAAAGACGACGTGGTGGCGATGGCGATGGTGCGCTCGCGGAGCTGGTTGGTCGAGACCTCCGACGTGATGGTCCAGTTGACGGAGCCCCAGGCGCCGGTGGAGAAGACGGACTGCTTGCGTGCGTTAGCGGCTGTCTGGAGGGTTTGGATGCTAAGCCCGGGGGGGACTGACGTGGAACATGATGGCCGCGATGCAGCCCTGGGCCACGGCGCCGCCGGACACGCCGCCGGGGTACCACGTCGCCAGCCCGGACACCACCCACAGCAGGATGCACATGAAGAAGCTGGCGCCCATAAGCATGTAGCGGCGGCCGATCTTGTCGGTCAGGTAGAAGGCCAGGGTGGCGCCGGCCAGGTTGGCGCACATGTACGCGACGTTGATCTTGAGCGTGTTGGGGATGCCGATCTGCTTGAGGAAGATGACGAGGTAGGTGTTGAGGAAGGCGGCGCCCTGGCTCTGCTGCAGGCACTGCACGCCCACCGCGATGAAGGTGCGCCGCCCGTTGCTGCCGCGCATGCAGTCCGCCCACGACGTCGCCCGGTGCGCCGCCACCTGCTCCGCCAGCGCCTCCTCCAGCAGCGTCAGCTCCACCTCGACTTCCGAGTACGTGGCGCTGCCGTGCCGGATGTAGGCGAGCGCCGAGAGCGCGTCGGCGCGCCGGTGCTGGGAGAGCAGCCAGCGCGGCGATTCGGGGACGAACCAGATGCCCAAGAGGAGGAGGACGGGGATGATGATCTGGACGACGATTACTGCGGCCTGTCAGATGCGGGTTCTTGGTTCGTGGGAGTGGAATGGAAGTACCGGTTTTCCAAGCCCATTCGCTCGCCATTGTGGAGGTGCCGTAGACGGTGCCGGCGGCGATGAGGCCGCCGATCATGAGCCACCATTGGTAGAAGTTGACCATGGCTCCGCGGATTGCGGGCGGCTGTTGCGAGAATAAGGGTAATCAGCACTCAAGTTCCCCCGTATCCCTCCACCCATGCGGGCGGATCCTGACGTACCGAAAGCTCGGACATGTACATGGGAATGCAGTTGGCCTCAATTCCCATAGATATGGAATTTATAAGACGACCGGCCATGATTGCCCAGTAGTTGTTGACTGCGGCTTGGATGATGATACCCACGATGGCAATGATGCAGATGACGACGACAGTCATTCGGCGGCCAAGGCGCCGCGTGATTTCTGATGCAATCACGCAGCCAATGACCCAGCCGGCGATTGGCGTACCGCTAGCAATCGAGAGCCATGAGGATGGTATGGACTTAGTTGCGCTGCCGTCGACGCTGGTTCCGAGATCTGCGGAGAATCTGAGTGGATGTTGGTTAGGCGCTCCTCATATGCTTCCTCCCAAGGGAGAACCGATACGGCGTTCCCGCAGAGACCACTCACTTGTCCATGGAGACGACAGCCGACCAGTAGTTGTTGTCTACGCCAAAATTCTGCAAACGCCTCAGCAAGCGCAACGGCTGTCGTTTTCGGGTCTGAGATAACTCACCATGGCGCCCAGCTATTGGGAAGACGTCAGCATCATTATTCAGAAGCGAGGATTCGAAGCCGGACTTACCGAAACAAGCAAGTATACCTGCATCAACCTGGGCGTGAGCTCCTTGAGGAGCAGCGGCTTCTCGAAATGCATGGCGACTCTGGCGTAGGGCCCACCTCTCTTTCACAAGCGCTACTTGAAGCGGTCTCGGAAAATCAGACACTTCAGTGCAGGACAGCAGGGCCTCCACGTTGGAGCGAGGAAAATCTCCGAGAGGAAATCAACGTAGTTTCCTACAGTCATGGCAACTCTTTAAGAAAAGCCAGCGGGTACTGCGTTGGCCCGCGGGCAACTGGCCTTATCTGGGCGTTGCATGGCTATCGTGGAGCACTTGAGTCCGCTTGGTATAGTGCCGGACGAACAGGCGGGTATAACTTGCGGGAATATCAACATTGCTGCCAGTATTGTGCTGCAAGCTTTGATCGGAAATCGCTGATGTAGCTCCCGAGGAGCGATAGGATGTAAGCAATGCGGCGTCTTTGGCCAGAGTGGTGGGGTTAAGGCTTGAGGTACATCCTACCAGAGGTCGGCATTTACGAAGAACTAATCTATGCCGGGCGCTAAGAGCTGTCAGGAAGACGATCTTACCGGGAAGAGACAAGCCTGGGTGCTTCTGACTGGGCCACTTATGGGGCCGGCCGAGTCGAAGCCCTGAAGCGGCATCAGGCTCTCTTGAAAGAGCCACTTCTTAACGGCAATCAATTCCAGATTTTCGGGGCATCCGATGAGGGGCAGCTCGCTCAACGTATCAATTTGTATATGCCCGGCATATCTCCACACGCAGCGCTGACTCGATGTGATAGCAGCCGCAGAAGTGGGGGATCTGGGGTAAGCTGCCCGCTGCGCCGCGCTCGACCTTGCGCCGCGCCCAAGTCCGCATTGTCTTCTTCGTCAACCCCATCCGATTGATCATCTGGTGGCGAGAGAGCAGCACAAGCGTTCCGACTCCGGGCTGCTTGTCGGGCTCATAAGAAAGCTCGCGGGTCTCGGGCGTGCCAGAAGATAAATCTTGAGCACCTGAACCACGCAGACACAATTTGTCTCAACCTGGCGCCTGAACAAACCCAACGATGCCGCACTCCACGCAAGCACCCACGCTGGCCGACGACGTCCAGTACGGCGACTGGCGCGACGACATGTTCCGCGACGGCTACGCGGTCGTCAAGGGCGCCGTCCCCGCCGCCCGCTGCACCGCCTACATCGACGCCATGTACGCCTGGCTCGAGAAGTTCCCGTACGGCTTCAAGCGCGCCGACCGCAGCACCTGGACGCCGGAGCACCTGCCGGCCAACATGAAGTACCACCCCCCGCCCCATCAACCCCGTCTCCCCACCTGGTAACACGGGGCCTCGCCCGGCGCAACAGGGGCGGCATGTACCACCACTACGCGGTGCAGCACGAGTCGTTCGTGTGGCGGGCGCGCCAGGAGCCGGGCGTGCTGGCGGCCTTCTCGCTCCTCTGGGGCACGACCGCGCTGCTCGCCTCGTTCGACGGCATCAACTTCACGCTGCCGACGTCGGCGCGCGCGCCCTGGGACGCGTGGCCGCACATCGACCAGTCGCCGCACCGCACCGGCCTGCAGTGCGCCCAGGGCATCATCAACCTCGCGCCCAACGGCCCGCGCGACGGGGGGCTGGTCGTGCTGAGGGGCAGCCACCGCCTGACCGAGGAGTACTTCGAGAGCCACGACAAGGAGCAGAAGACCTGGGGGCCGACCGACTGGTTCGGGTTCGGCGAGGAGCAGGTGCGCTGGTTCAAGGAGAGGGGCTGCGAGCAGGTTAAGGTGTGTGCTGAGCCTGGGGATCTGATTGTGTGGGATAGCCGCACGGTGCATTGGAATGTCGTGCCTGAGGGGGAGGAGACGAGGGCGCTTGTGTGTGAGTTGCGATGACCCTGGATCCTCTTTTCGTGGGATAGAAACAGAGATGCTGATTGATTGGCAGATGCGTGCTATGCGCCGGCCAAGTTCGCCAAGGCGGAGACTTTGGAGAAGAAGAAGGAGTTCTTCGAAAAGAGGCTTGGGACGGTGGGTATTCCTGTGCAATGGCGATGGGAGTATTGTCTTGTACAGAAAAGGCTGATTTTTACCCCCCACAGACCCACTGGCCTCACGACAACATCTTCGTCAACAGCTATTCGACAGCAAGGATGCGCTGTGGCAAGGAAGACGAGTACAACCGAGACAGGCCTTTCGAAGAGCCAGAGATAAACGACACGCTGCTCCGGCTCGCTGGAGTCCTGCCTTACGACTCGTAACCAAAGCGGCCATAGGCATATATTTCTAAAGTAATCAGACAGAAACGATCTTGTCAATGGATTGTCCTTTCAACTCACCGTGCTTATGAAGTTACACCCCACCCTCGTAGCCGTCTTGCCTTTCAGGTACAGGGCTGGATGGACATCCATATTCACACAGGCATGTTCGATATCCCAGAAAGTTTTACGATTCCCCTCTATATACCCACATTTGGACAGAGAAAGTAGTAAGTGTTTTGAAACATCGAGACAGTAGAGAGGTAGAGGGAAACCAAAGCAGGAGGATTAAAAAGACGCTAGGGTATCTTACTCTTACATAAAGCAAGCCGCATGGGCGTAGCAAAGATGCGCGTGGCAACCAAAAAGAGCAGGAAACAATCGAAACAGATAGAAAAAAACAACTCAACCCCAGGCGATCCTCAACTATCCCAGGTTTCCAGGTTCCAAAAATCATTAGGAGATAGTAGAAAAAAAGACAATAATAATATCCTGAACCAAGGGAAATCGTTGAAAATCTTCCGTCTAACGCCGCAATACGCCGTTGGCCGTGTCCCATGTCCCATGAATTTTTTTTACTCCCTTGGGGGAGAGAGGAGTTGATACTTCCTCGTTCTTAGAATCTCCCACCGATCTCGATCTTCCGCACCGGCATCGGTCCACCGACCGCCACGCCGACGCCCCTGAACACCTCCTCGCCGTCCCGCGGGGGCGGGCTGTCTGGCTCCTCGAGCGGCGTCTGGTACTCCTCAACGCCTCTCCGCTCGCACTCGTCGTCATCGTCGCCCATGACCTCGTCCTCGTCATCCGGCGGGTATCCGACCAGGTCGTTGTACTCGTACACGCTGCTGCTGCGATGATCGGCGACGACCGGGCCGCCGCGGAGGAAACTCTGCCGCTGGGAGCCAGGGATGCTGTTGCTGGTGCGGAGAGGGGTGCCGCTGGCGGTGTTGGAGCCGCTGTGGCGCTTGCTGGCGCGGCCGCTGTCGGGCAGTTCGAGCTCGTCGCTTTCAAGGCTGAAGTGGCTCTTGCGCTGCTTGTTGGCTTCCTCCTCGTAGTTGAGCTGCGAGATGCGGGCATGGACGGGAGCAAGGGACGAGAGCTGCTCCGTTGACGATGTGGTGGTGGTGCCGAGTAGGATGCTGACGTCCGGAGATGGGGTAGGATAGGCGTTTTGCGTGCCGGGGTATGCAGCATAGTTGTAGAGATTAGTGGTGATGTGCGATTTTTCGGGTTGTGTGTAGATTTGGTGGCTATTGTTTTGGTGCGCGCAGCTCGAGCCGTTGCTGTTGCGATATCCATCCGGGTGGCTACGTGGATATTGGCGCTCGACACGCAGACGAAGCTCGCCCATTTCGCGGCGGAGGTGGTCAACTTGCGTCTCAAGATCTTTGCGCGCGGCCCGCTCATGGTAGAGCAATGAGTACAGAGCTGACATCTGGTCGGGCGCATACGAATGTTGCTCAGTGTAGGAATGCGACGATGTTGGAGGTGCGCCCGCGGTAGCCACCATGGTAGGCGCGCTGCTCATGGTTGTCATGCTCGGAGAGCTCATGAGATTTGGGAGAGATGTCTTGGGAGACGGGAAACGTTGATGGGGATAACTTTGAGGGGTGGGAGAATAATAAGGTTGGCTGGACTGAGTGGATGTAGCAGTCTGCGCTTGAGTAAAGTGCGCATCGTGAGGAGATGAAGACAATGAGACTGGAGATGGGATTTGCTGCTGGGAGTCGGTGAAAGGAATGGACGGGCGTTTTGGGTAGTGTGGTGAGTCCTGTGATGAGGAGCTCAGGTTCCTTGAATGGCCGCGCCCTTGGGGCGCATTCTCCAGAATGATGGTTTGCCGGTTTTGGCGTCCATGCAAGCGGCGCAGCGATTCATCGAAATACCGCATGTTGCTCTCGAGACGTTCCATGCGCTCATCGAGGGAGATGAAAGGAGGCTCGGCCGATGCATCAAACTCTTGCCTGGTTGCTGGGGAATCATGGCCAGTGCGCAAAGGCCCAAAATCGAAGGCTCTGATCTCATCCTCATCCAGCGAACCTTTAGCAGGTGGACTGGCCCGCATCACTGTGTCGTGACTGCTGGCCCGCGAAGCGCCCTCACCGGGGGTCTCAAACACTTCGTCTTGCATAATCACGTCCTCTTCCTCTTCCGTCATGGGCACGTGAGAAGTTTGCGGTCGACTGCCAGCGTTCCTGCTCTGCCACAAACTGCTCGCGATACTATTTCGAAATGAAGGATTTTGCTCGTGCATCTTCCTCAATTCTTCCAACGCACCAGAGCTTCTCGACCTGCGGTTCGATCTCCTCCTTGGTCCCTGCGAACTGAAGCTCTGGCGGTGTTGCGGAACTGAAACGGCGATCCCTATTTCATCCTTCACACTGGTTTGATCGTCATGCTTGCTCGCGCTTTCGCTCCAAATGGCGGAGAGCGTCGAGGCATCGGTAGAATTGAAGACCACGCTCGGTAGCGTGGCTCGTCGCCGGTGGACTGGGGGTGTCCGGTTGAATGCAATGTAGCTCTGCTCGTTGCTCTCTTCTTGAGGAGCGTTGACGTTCATGGGAAAAGGAAGCTGACTCGGCGTCCCGCGGCCGAGGTTTTCGGAAAAGGAAGGTAGATTCTCTGAGTCCGAGGTTCCACCTCGCGGCTCAGTGGTAAAAGTCCTGGGAGGCGAAGCCCGCCTAACAAGCGGTTCCTGAGCACGGTCAGCATTACTAGGGGCGCCAATGGCACGGCATCTGTATTTACGCTATTGTGATAGGCGTGCCTCGGCGGGGATGCGGTGCGGCTCCTCTCCCGCTCATGGCGGCGTCTGCTGCCGAAGATCTTCTTGAAGGCAGCGCTCAGAGAACCACGCTTCTGGCGTTTGTTCGGCCGTCCCGGAGTGGTGGGCGTGGCGCCAGCGGAGGAAGCGTACGTAGCGGGCTCTGCCGAGAAATTCGACTGCATGATGGCCTCCTGAACCTCGGTCGAGGTGCGCTTGTGGCCCGGCAGCACGCTGGCGACGCCCATCCTGTGGCCAATGTCGAGGCTGGCCTTGTGGAGCAAACGGCGACGGCTGGGAGACGGCGTGTCCTGCTGCTGCAGGTCCAGGGTGTGCGAATCGGTGAAGCGCTTGGGCGACAGAGGCTTGTCTTCCTCGATGGGCTCGTCAACAAGCGGCAGGTCGGCAGGCGAAGGGCCGGTGATTCGCAGGTTGCCGCGGCGAATGGCCTCGGTTTTCCAGCTGGGGCGGTCTGAGGCCTGGGACGAAGCTCCGGACTGGTCCTGTGAGGTCGCTGGCTGAGCCATGGCGGCGGGCTCGGGTCGCGGCAGGGCGCAATCTCGTCATGCAGTTACTGCGCTGGTCCTGTGGGGTGCGAAACGCATGCGCAGCCCATCGTCCTCGACGGTGACACTCCAGGAGGCGGCGGGATATGAAGGGCGTGGGATTCGTACTCCGCAAATGGCGGCGCGCAGATCGGTGTCGGAGGTAGATGCAGAGAAGCGAAGAGCAAACGGGCAAACGAGCGACTGGCTGGGCCTGGCAGCGTGACGGCGACTGAAGGGGACAAGACAGTAGAGAGGCCGGCGGGCGGGTGCTTGGGTGGCGCAAGAGTCTTATGTATCAGAGCAGCGCATATTCGCGAGCAGGGGCATGACACGGTGCGTACGTCTGCCGGGCCGCTCCACGCGTGGAGATGGAGGCCGCCGAGCCTGCGGTAGGGGGCCGTGGGACGGTGCCGTCGATTCAGGCAGGAGGGGCAATGCCGTTTCAGGGCGGGAGAGTGTCCGTATTTTGCATAGGCCTATGCAGAACATCCACGCCGCCGGCGCGGGCGCGGCATGGGCCACGCTGTTTCTGGCCGCTCGGGAGTGGTGCGGTCGGGGTGCAGCGTGCTGGGAGACGCGCCGCCAGGCCCAGTTGATCCGCCGCGCCCGCACGCCCCAGGCACTGCCGCGCCCCGACAGGCTCGCCGCACCTGCCCGCGCCCGCGCCCGCCTGCCACTGCGGCCGGCGCCCGCTGGCTCCAGGGCCGCCACGTCGAGCGCGCTCGCCTCTGCGGCCGTTCCAGAGCTGTCGGCTCTGCTCTAATCAGACGCGCCCGCCCGGGTTGCAGCGTCGACGGCGGCTTGCGCAAGCACCAATCCAATCCCACGTCCCTGAAATTAGCAGCGGGGATGCTGCAGCCCGCGCACCCTTCCAGCCCATGCGCCGCCCACCACGGCCCTCAACCGCGCCAGCACCGCGGCCACGCGCTCGTTCCCCGCCCGCGCCCAGCATCATCCGTACACCTCCGCGGCAGCCGGGTATCGCAGGTCCGCCTGCTCCTGCAGGAAGTCCACCCACCGCTTGAGAAACTTGCTGCCCCTGTTCCCGTCAGCCACCGCCCAGGCCCAGAATGCAAGGAGCTCCGCTTACCGACCGACCGTGTCCGAGTCTCCGATCACGCAGAGGTGCCTCTTCGGGCGAGTCATGGCCACTATTTCGCGTCAGCACACGTCCAGTGCTCGGCACCGTGCTGCTGTTTCAGCTTGCCACGATCGTCATCTTCTGGAACGCGACGCGAGCCTTACCATTGAGCCGCCTCTTCTCGCCCAGGAACCCGACCTCGTGCTCCGCGTTGCTGCGCACCAGGCTGACTATCACCGCCTCCTTCTCGCGGCCCTGGAACCCGTCCACGCTGCCCAGCTCGATGCCCGCGAACTGCTCCTTCAGCAGTTGAGACAGCACCGCCAGCTGCGCATTGTACGGTGTCACCACTGCAATGTCCTCAGGTCTCACGCCCGCCTCGACGAGCTTCCCGACGTGCAACCGGACCAGCGCCGCCTCCATCTCGTTGCTCTTGCTGTCGCCCAGTAGCGACGACTTCTTACCCGAGGCCTCGTCCTCGGTCTTCTCTGGAAAGTCGCCACCCTGCGTGTCCCAGAAGACCACGGGCTCCTTGGTGTCCTCTGTCTCCTGAACCTCGTAGGGCAGATCTGCCAGGAGGCGCGCTTTGACCGAGTCTGCTGCCACGAGCTTTGACTCGTAGAGCTCCTGTGACGGAAAGGCCATGATGTTCTCGTGCATGCGGTACTGCGTCGTGAGCATCCGCTTTATCGATGGCCCATGCAGCGCCAGCAGGCGGTCAAAGAGCGTCTGCTCCAGCGTAAGGCCGCCCTTGGTCGCCTTTTGATCCTTCTTGTCACTTGTCTTGGACTCCTTTTGTGGCTTGGTGTTCAACGACTTGATCGTCGGTGGTAACTGCAAGTGATCGCCGGCCAGAACTACCTTCTTGGCCGACAGCAGAGGCACCCAGCACTGCGCTTCGAGCGCCTGACTGGCCTCGTCAATGATCACCACGTCGAATTGCTGATCTTTGAGGTGGAAGCCCCCGGCGCCATGCAACGTTGCGAGGACCACCTTGCTGCCCCGTACCAGCTGGTCCACGCATCTGCGTTCTCGCTCGCGGTAGTCTTTCCGTAATTCTCTCATCTCGCCATAGATTGCCTTGCGCTCCCGTCCATTCCGCGTCTTCCTTATACTCGCCTGCTTCGCGTCCATCTCCTTTCTGATGTCCTGCACAATAGCCGCGGCATCCGACGTTCTTGTGAGAACATCTAGGGAGTGGTTGACCACCGACGGCAACAGCCGGGCAGGATGTCCGAGCCGAATGATCGGGACTTTGTGAGGAGCTAGTCTCTCCACAATGTTGTCGACGGAAATGTTAGACGGGCCGCAGACAAGGAGGCGGAGGTCTTGCTTGAGGAGCTGAAGGATTAGCTCGATCAGGGTGTGTGTTTTACCGGTGCCTGGCGGGCCGTGGATCAGTGCGACCTCCCTAGAAGCCATGGCAAATCGGATGGCGTCCTGCTGGGATTCATTGAGGGTCGGGTCGATCCATTGAAGCTTGTCGAGGCCAACTTCCGAGTAGTCCTTCGGCAGAGGCGACAGGGAAGACAGGCCGAAGAGCGCGCGGATGAAGGGCGTGTATTCCGAGTCCGTGAACTTCTGCAACCGGGTCATGGTCTGTGTCATCCTTCCCCACTGTTAGAATACAAGATGGCAAATATCACAGCGGTACGAGACACACCTCTTGTACGTGACATCATTGGCAAGCTTGACTCTAATGTACAATCAGCACAAAATCCTGCCCATAGCTCCCGCGGCGCGTGGGCAACGCACAGCCATAGCTTCCCCTGCGGCACATCGACGTCCTCCTTGTCCAGGGCCACCAGGACCGCGGTCGCACCGACCCTGAGCACCACGCCGTCGACGCCACTCTTCTTCAGCTCGCTCTTCTCTCTCTTCTTCGCGCTGCCGGCCGGCTGCTCCTGCACGCCGACGATGTCTCCAGTGCGGATCCCGTGTTCCGGCAACTCGGCACCGGCGCCCTTCACCGCAGGGTCCAGCTCGAGCTCGACCACCGTCTTGCCGCCCAGCCCCGTGCGCTGGGAGGAGATGTGCAGGTTGAGGATCGCAAGCCCCGCACGCTGGAGCGTCGCGGGCGGGTGGGCGGACAGGAGCAGCGCTGTCTCGGCCAGCTCAGCCTGCAGCTCGGCGTCGAGCAGGGACAGCTGGGTGGCTGCAAAAGTGGGAATGTCGGTCTGCGGCGGCATTTTCGGGAGCGAGCGGGGGAGCGCGGTGCGGTGCTGACTCCGCGGGAGCTTCTGGAAGGGACGGGGTGAGGGCGGCGATGCTGAGGACGCTTGGTGGACGCGGGGTCGGTGGGAGGGCGCCGATGGATGGCTCGCAGATGCGCGCGGTCACCTGCTCGCGCGCGGCCAGGTCGCGCGCATTGCGTGCGCCAAGCCGCCAGAGCTTGCGCCCCTGTCGAGCGCTGGAGACCCTGGGGCGGCGCGGCCTGTCAGCAGCGCGCAATTGCAAAGCGGCCGGCAGCACGACTGCCACCACCGCGCCGCCCACTCACGCCGCGCCCATTACCCATTCGCACCACACACAGCATGCGCACCTCCCGTATCGCCCGCGAGACCAGCGCCGTCATGCGCGCGCTGTCGGCCTCGACCTCGCGGAAACTTCCACCTCGACACGATGTCGCTCAAACGCGGACGGTTTCAGGCTCCGCCCTGACCGCGCCCGGGCAGCTCCAGCACACCGCGAGCGGCCCGCCGATCAAACCGCACCACGACGGCGACGCCGACCACCACGCCCGTGGCCGCGGGTCTTCCCCATCAGACCTGTCCTCCGCGCACTCCGACGCCGAAACTGCACACCTTCGGCGCGAAGGAGCGGCAGCAGCCATGGCGGACGGAGGACAAGCGTCGGCGCCGCAATCGTCGACGCGCAAGCGCAAACGGAGCGGCACAGCAGCAGGAGCGGCCGCCTCTGAAACCACCTCGCTCACCGCTGCTGCCGCCGCCGCGCCCGCCCGCCCATCGTCGCGCAAACGCGCCGCCGTCGGCATTGACGCGCAGGACGGAAACGCCAACACCACCGCCGCCGCGAAGAAGGCTCGCCGCGCTCCGGCGAAGAAGGCAATTGCCGACGATGGCTCCGTCAAGGTCGAGCCGCCGCCCAATTGGGAAGAGATGTACAGCCTGACCGCCGAGATGCGCTCGCGCGTCGTCGCCCCCGTCGACACCATGGGCTGCGAGAGCCTGGCGGACAGGAAGGACTCCCCCCTCGACCAACGCCTGCAGACATTGGTCGCGTTGATGCTGTCGTCGCAGACCAAGGACACCGTCACCGCCGTCGCCATGAGGGATCTCCAAGACAACCTCCCGGGCGGCTTCAACCTGCGCGCGCTGCTCGAGGTCGAGCCGGCGCAGTTGAACTCCCTGATCGGGAAAGTCGGCTTCCACAATAACAAGACGAAGTACATCAAACAGACCGCCGAGATCCTGCGCGACAAGTTCAACGGCGACATACCAGACACGATTGAGGGGTTGATCTCGCTCCCCGGCGTTGGCCCCAAGATGGCTTATCTGTGCATGAGCGCGGCTTGGGGCCGCGACGAGGGTATTGGAGTAGATGTTCACGTTCATCGAATCACGAATCTTTGGGGTTGGCACAAGACGCGTAACCCTGAGGAGACGCGCGCGGCGTTGGAGTCGTGGTTGCCGAAGGATAAGTGGCATGCGATTAATCACCTGCTAGTCGGGTTGGGGCAGACGATCTGTCTGCCGGTGGGTAGAAAGTGCGGGGAATGCACTCTTGCCGAGAAGGGATTGTGCCCCGGCGCCGTCGTTGCGAAGAAGCAGAAGACGGTCAAGAAGGAGAGAGCTATCGTCAAAGCGGAGGTGAACGGCGAGATGGTGGAGCAAGAAACGCTGAGGGAGGTGAAGGTTGAACATGATGTCAAGGCGGAAGACATGCCTGAATCGAATGTAATGGACATTGAGGACATAGGGATGCCCAGGACAAGAAGATCGACGAGGAGGCGCTAAAGCAGGTCAATGACAAGACGTGGGGGTTGAAGCATTCGTCCGCATAGACTGAGTACGCCTCTGACAATACTTACGCCCGGATGAATGCTTCAACTCCCGACGTTCTCTTGATGCGGTGTCTGGAACAGGAAACCATTCTACCTGCCCACGATCGGCTGCAATACCCCATGCGGCCAACGGGACAAGGGTAGTGTTGAGTGAATTACACTAGGTCTGCCTGGATGGCACATGGGTACGGAGAAATCCGGTGGTCACTGGCGGCAGTGTCTTCACTGCTTCCAAGCATACATCTCCCGGGTAAGTTGTTGCACCATTGACTGCCTCAAGGCTCGCCGTCGGTTACTCTGCATGCCTAGGAATGCACATCGGCTCAACCTAGTCTTTGCTAGGCGCATAACAGTTCATATGGGTTGACTCGCTGCGACTTGCCACCTGGGATCAGCGCCTGTCTCAAAGCTGCTGCGTCGTACCCACATCCCCTGCCGGTCTATCAATAGCGTCGACGTGTGCGTGTTCGACCAACACCGCATGAATTTGACCACCATAGGCCCGTTTCAACAGTGCTGTCACGCACACGGCTTTACCCGTTCACACCTGCTAAGGATCCGCCTATTGGCGCAGCTAATGCAGTCAACCTTCGTCGCACATGCTCGCGATCGTTGTTTCAAGACTCGCAAGTATTTTCCCGGCACTGTGGCGTTCAAGCGTCTCCAAGCCTTATCCCGGGAACAGCAATGCGCGCATGCCTACCTATAGGCGGGGTGAGCTATACACGTATAACGCAACCGGCGACGGCGGCGCCGCGGCCGCCGCACGGCTGCGAATCGATCGGGCGGGTGTGGCGCTGCGTTTCACCAGTCAACCTTGGACCAGGGATACGGTCAGCGATTTATACCTCTTCGCGCCCGTTAAGGCTTCCCATTTATATATCTTTATTTCTCCCCTTGGGTGCGGACTGGGGGCCCCGATGGCCGCTTGGCAGCCCTGGGGTTTTGACGGCTTTGCTTCGTTGTCTTATCTCTGCCTTCTATCTCTTATGCTTCTTCGGGCAGCAAGCCACCATGGGGTGTGCCTGTCTTGCGAGTGGCGTTCTCGACCGCGCAAAGAAGGGTTTCGAATGTGCAAAAAAAAGACAAAGACTGTTTGTTCGTCTCGGTTGACAAGACGGCCGGGACGTGGGCTACCGATGTTAGGGGACACGGTGACCTGGGGATCTCGTTGGAGTAGCGTTTGGTTCCTGAACCTTCTACTCCAAGCCAACCTTCTTTTTTCCCCTTTTCTTTTTTCTTCCGGGATTCCTGCCTGAACGGAAAGGTTACTTCTCTCCACTGTTTTCTGTTTATGAAGAGTCCGAAAAGGTGATCCGGGACGGCTATTCGCAGAACAGAGAGGGGAGAGCCGAAGGTGCAGGGTGAGCAGCGGTTCGATGATGGTAGGTTGCACGGCACGGGACAAGCTTGGACTTGGTTAAGCTTTGGTTGTACAAAAAGCCAGGGGCGTTGTCGGGAACCAGGCTGCGTCATGACATGCGAAATTCCCACACGGCCGCCAACCCCGCGCTGGGGAATACGAGGTTAGAGCTCAGGCCCCACGAGGTAAGCTGCACTTCAACTCTCATCTCAATCGCTACTGTCTTCCCGTTCTCTGCTCACGAAGTCCCTTCTTTCGTCGAATTCCTGTTCAATGCTGGCCTCCAATTGCATCAGCCCCCGAGGTTCACATATATTGCTTGTGCATCCTTCCGGACAAAGTCAAGGAAAATGCGGCTGCATCAGGCTTCCCAATCCATCTCGCGCTTCCCCACAGCCATTCTCCGGACTTGCACAATCAGCTACGCTCTTCCGTGAAATGCCAAGAGTCCATTGCTTTCCGGGGCACAGATGGAAGGAATTGTTCTTTTCGGGTCTCGGAGCAGGTTTTCTCGGCTTGGGTGATGAGCAATTCGTGCATCGGGAATGAGGTCTCCGTCTTCGGTGAATGCAACTGCGGTGCTATTTAAGCAGGACATGTGCTTCCGCCTCAATACTGTCTCAACAAGCTATACAGTCCACTATTCATTCTTTCCCAATAGATCAATTCCAAGTCAAACAACAGTCTCCACATCCATCTCTCCCCCCTTCCCTCCCCCAACCATGGCCATCACCCCCCTCCTCCTCCTCACCACCACCCTCGCCCT
>RHKD01001545.1:67330-83583 GCA_009830905.1 Neofusicoccum cordaticola | reverse complement strand
CCCCCCCAGGCGCCGCGCCTTTTTTTTTTTTCGGCGGGAAGCAGAACGCCGAGTGCGCCCGTTGCCGTGTCGTCGTGAATCGGGATCACCTATTTCTTGCCGGACTTCTTGATGCCCTGGGAGCCGGTGTTGAGGGGGCCCTTGCCCTTGGCCTTGCCCTGCAGCTCCTGCAGAGCCTTCTTGTCTGCGGTGCGGCGCGGGGTGGCGTGGTTAGCAACGCTGACTGCGGAGGGAACGTTTTGCGAATGCACAGTACGAAGCAGGGCTCGGCAGACGTGCTCGAGCAGGAAGAGCGGAGATGTCGACGGCGGTGGGCGGCACTCACCAGCCATCTGCTTGGCCTTGAAGGCCTTGTCGTCCTCGTCCTCGTCGACCTCCTTCTTCTTGGGCTTCTTGTTGTGGATCGGCTTGGTGCCGTCTGGAGCGAGCGATCAGCGGGCGGGCAGGCGGGTGGGAGGGTGGCGCTGGCGGGCGCAGGGACGGCACGCACTTCCCATTCCTGAAGGCATGTTGGCGGTTGTGCTGTGTTCTCTTTTCCTGCGGAGAGTTGCGGCGGAGGGGAGCGAACCGGCGGCAGTGAGCGGTGGGCGGTGGGCAGAAATCAAAGGCGGCGAGGCGGGCAGCCCACCTCAGCGCCGTCGGGCGTCGGGCGTTGGTCTGGGCGCGGGCCGAAAAGAGCGCTAAAGTGGCAGGGATGGCGCTGGGTGCGCGCGGGCTGCGCTGGTCGTGCAGTGTTTACACCAAAACAATCCCGCGCCCGCATCACAACTCCGCCCATCCACGCACACAACGACACCCGTCCCGCCATCGCCCTCGCGCAACCGCTTGACGCGCATCGCTGCCTGTCTGCGACCACCATACAAACTGTGTTTTTGCGCGCGCACTCGACGCAACCCTCCCACGCCGCCCTCGCCGCCGTTGCCATGGCCCAAGAGCAGGGCCTGTTTTCCGTCCGACGACCCCGAGAAGTGCGTCGCATCTCGTCCTCTTCGCCGCGCATGCGCTGACTTGCCTCTACAGACCCTCGGCGGACTCAATAACAACATGACCGGCATCCCAATGCCTGCTTCTGCCATGAAGCGCTCCAACTCCAACTCGAACATGAACGGCCGCAGCATGTCTGGCGGCCGCATGTCCCTCGCCCCAGGCATGGGCATGGGACGCCCAGCCCAGCCCAATTTCCACCGCTCCTCGTCTGGGAACAATCTCGCAGACATGGGTATTTCGTCCGGCCACCGCCAGTCCATGGCGCCCAACATGTTCAGCAGCGGGAGGAAGAGCTTTGCGCCCGGCATGATGTCCACGCCAGCACCAGCCATGACCGGCCTGGAGCAGGGCTCGCAAAGGCGCAGCAGTGTCTGGAGTGCGCGCCCCTCCAGCGGCGTCGGAGGCGCAATGGGGGTGCACCAGAGTTTCTTTACAACCGCCCCGCCCGCAGCAGCCATTCCCCAGGACCCGCGCCGCTTGAAGGACCCCAGCGTTCGCACACAGATGGCCCAGGAGCTGAGCGAGTACCTCACGCGCAACAACTTTGAGATGGACATGAAGCACTCGCTCACGCACAAGTCATTCACCTCGCCTACCCAGAAGGACTTCAACTGCATGTTCCAATGGCTCTACCACCGCATCGATCCCAGCTACCGCTTCCAGAAGAACATTGACCAGGAGGTCCCCCCGCTCCTCAAGCAGATGCGCTACCCCTTCGAGAAGAGCATCATGAAGTCGCAGATTGCGGCGGTTGGCGGCAACAACTGGTCCACTTTCCTCGGTCTGCTGCACTGGATGATGCAGCTCTCGCACATGATTGAGCACTACGCATCGGGCGCCTACGATGAGGCCTGCATGGAGGCAGGTTTCGATGTTACGGGCGACAAGATCATCTTCCAGTTCCTCACCGACGCCTACCGGGACTGGTTGCAAGTCGAGGATGATGCCGAGGACGAGGCAGACCGGGTGATTTCGAGACATGTCGAGAACATGGCCTCCAAGTTCGATGACGCCAACGCCGCGCATCTCGAGCAGGTCAAGGTTCTCGAGGCCGAGCACAAGGCGCTGCAGGACCAGATCGACGAGCTCGGCAAGAATGGACCGAGGATCGCCAAGTTGGACGAGCAGATTAAGATTCTGGAGGAAGACCGCGTCAAGTTCGAGAACTACAACAACAGCATGGAGGCCAAGGTGGAAAAGTACCAGAACCGCGTGAAGCTGCTGGATGACGAGATCAAGAAGATTGAGGCCGAACTCGAGGAGGCCGAGCAGGACAAGACCAACCTGCAGGATATGGTCGACAAGCAGGGTATCACCATCCAGGACATCGACCGCATGAACAACGAGCGTGAGCGTCTACAGAAGAGCGCGGAATCGACCAGTGTCCGTCTGGAGGAGACGCGCAGGAAGATTGCCGAGAAGGAGCTGGAGGCCGCCAAGAAGCTTGATGAGCTTGAGCGGACTGTGGAGAAATACAACTCGCTGGGCTACCAGATTGGCGTGATCCCCGCCACTGCTCCCAAGGCCAACGGCGCAGACTTTGAGCTGGTGCTGACCCTCAGCGAGGCGCCCTTTAGCTCGTCACAGATGGACAGCCAATCCGACCGATTACTCACCAGCACGGGCAACGGCTACCAGTACCACGACCTCCTCAACCTGGACCCAAGAAGAGACCTAAAGAACGCCATCCACGGCTTGAAGAAGGACATCCGTGACCGCATGATCTCGGCCCAAGAGGCCGACTTCGAGAACCACGAGATGCTCGACAAGGTCAAGGAAGCCATGGACGACAAGCTTTCCGAGGTAGAGGCGCTCGGCCACCGCGTGCGCGCCGCCGAGGAGGAGTTCGAGAAGACGAGGGAAATCACGACGGCGCAGAAGATGGGGTCGGACACGCAGATCGAGCGCATGGAGAAGGAGCTCGCGAAGATGCGGGCGGGCCTGTCGGAGAGCGTGCAGCTGATGGAGCAGCGCGAGATCAACACGAACATCGAGTGAGTTTTTGCCAGGCCCCGGGCCTCGAGAGTCCTTTGCTAACGCAGCGTCCGCAGGTACGAGCAGCTGACCATCCGCGCCTCCGACGTCCGCGAGCAGCTGCACACGGAGACGGAGCGCATGATCAACGACGTCGTCAAGTTCAAGGTCTACATCCAGCAGAGCTTGGAGGAGTACGAGACGTTTGTCGAGGACTCGTTGACGAGGGAGTCGGATGACGCGAACATGGACGCGCAGATGGAGGGGATGTACGACGAGATGGAGGGGGTTGAGGAGGCGTGAGCGTGTCGCGCCGCTTGTTGATATGTCTGTTTGTATACTCCGGAGTGATTGGGGTTGCGGGCGGTGGCTGGCTTTGGTTATATATCATGACGTTGGGGGTTCTTGGCGTAGGGTGTCGTGTGTTGGGATGCCTGGGGCGTCGTGGATTTGGGATGAGATACCTCTTCTGCCTTGGCTTCTTAATGATGACGGATTGATCTTTTTGTCTTGGATCGTGTTGCGTAATTGGTTGTTTATCCTCTTGGTGGCTCAGTCTACATGTGGTGGTTTCAGGGTAATGATGTCGTCTTTATGAAGTTGAAAGAAGTTGTGGATTGACGGATGATAGTAGTAGAGAAGGGGCACCATTTTCGGGGTGCATCTTTTCGTGGTTTTTATTTAAAACTTTCTTGTCAATCAATTCTCTGCGTGAAAAGCGCAGACAAATCTAGCAAGGAAGTTTTACTAGAATAACCGGATAACACTCCTTGTTAGCAACGGCTTCACCAGGCATTACACTGTAGACGTACATTTCTCTAACAACGCCAAAGTGATTAAATCCTTTTTTTTTGTCTCTTAGAGATTTTACACAGAACGAAAGGCGTGCGGGTGCCGGCCAAAATCTATACTCAATGACCTTCCCGCAATTGACGTAGTCTGAGTCCAAGATAGCCCTTCCTAGTTTAGAACAGGCGGCGCATGCGATAATAAACATTAAAAGTGGAGTCGAAGTTTGAGCCTTAGTATTGTCCATCGTTCGCGGTCCTAATAACTCTAAAACTATTATTAAAGTGCTTCGCATCTATCAATTCAACTTCCGAGACCGTGGGCAGTGAATTGGAGTCGTTGGAATAGGCGAGCGCTTGGGAGTCTGACATGAGAAGCATCATTGCCACGATTTATGCTCATACGGGACAAATCAAAGCACAGCCATTCTCGAAACGATGCCCTAGTGATATTGTCTATTGTCGAATTCTGCCAGAGTGTCTCGGCGCGATTGATGCCAGTAGATTATTTCACACCCAGTTGTCAGGTGTGAACATTAACGGTCCGGTAGCTGGAAATTGGGCACTAATTGGGGATACGTGGAGGAGGGGTGAGAGCGTAAGAGCCTATGTGTTGAGAGAGATTTTTATTACCGCCCGGTATCCAAAACCTCGATAACGGGCGTAACTTCTCCTTATTCTACTTAACATGGCTGCGCAATTGGTTGTTTGTGCTCGGAGATTGAGCTCGGATGCGGTGGCGTCAGAGCGGCGACGTCAGACGACGTCGCTCATCGGAGCTCTCTCTCTTCGCGTAAACAACATGTGAAAGCTCCACGCTCAACCACACCACCCGCAACCCTCCCTCAACCCACACCGGGCACGACGGCTCACCATGGCCGCCTCGACCACCTCCGATGACGACGAATACGTCAAAGGCATCCTCCAGATCGCCAAGGTACGCTTCAACCACCCCTCCGCCCCTCCCTGCCTCCCTTCCCTCCCCACCAACCCGCCGCCAACCCACGACAACAGGAAAAAGCCCTCTACCCCCTCCACGCCGCGACCTCCAAGCCCGCGCGCCGCGCCTACATCCAAACCGCCCTCCTCCTCGCGGGCGCCTGCATCCTCTTCTCCCTCGCCGTGACAGCCTACTCCGTCTTCTACTACGCCTACATCCCGACCCGCGGCTTCTCCGTCCCCGTGCACCTGCAATTCGACCACCACCACCACCACCACCACGCCGCCGCCGCCGATGGGCCGCAGTCCTACAGGCACCCGTGGGGCGCGGCGACGGGGCTGCGCCGTTGGCTGGTCAGCGAGCAGGCGTACGACGTGCGCGCCGAGCTGGCGCTGCCGCGCTCGCGCGCCAACCGCGACGCCGGCAACTTCATGGTCGAGCTGGCGCTGCTGGGGCCCGCGGCCGCGCGTGGCGGGACCCGCGTCGGCGATGGTATTTCCGCGTTCGCGGCCGCGACTGCCGACGGCGAGGGGGAGGGGAAGGAGGTGCTGGCGGTGTCGCGGAGGCCGGCGTGTCTGACGTGGTACAGCGATGTGGTGGAGGGCGTGAATAAGGCGGTGGAGATGCCGTGGTATGTGCTGGGGTGGCGGCGGGAGGCGGAGACGCTGGTGGTGGGGATGATGGAGGGGGTGAGGTTTGAGCGCGGGTGGAGGAATTTGCCGGAGGGGGTGAGGGTTGAGGTTCGGGCGGTGGAGAGGCTGCAGGTTTATGGGGTGAGGGTGGTTTTTGAGGCGAGGTTGGCTGGGTTGAGGTATGCTCCTTTGATCTTTCCCCGTGGCCTCTGTCTTTCTGCACGAGGGGGAAAATTGCGGCGTCCGACTTGGGGTTGGCTTGCTAATGATGAACCAGGTACATCATGTATAATTGGCGTATCACATCGGCCCTCGTCTTCACGACAGCTTTCTGGGCCGTAGAGATGACCTTCATGATCCTCGCCTGGGTTGCCCTCTCCAACATCTTCGCCCCGGCGCCTTCTAGGACCAAGCAGGAAGGCAAGTCCGAAGATGAGGCAGATGTCAAAACAGAGGGCGAGACGGAGACCGATCTTCCCGATCTCTCGGACACGCCACGCACGTTCCCGACGTACGCCGGGCAACCGTCGCTGCGTTACGAGTCTCCCCGCGTCAAAAGCGAGGAGGATGAAGCATCCGGTGGAGTGTCGGCGGACGTGCCGCCGGCGGGAGGACAGGGTCAGGAGGCAGACGATGAGGATGAGGATGCAGATTTCGTGCTCGACACGGCTGGCCGGCACATGGACCGCGACTCCGGGCTGGGGACGAGCATGGAGAGCGGGCAGGAGAGGAGGGAGGCGGTCAGGAAGCGGAGGTCGGGGTTGTTCAGCTCGGGGAGCAGGAATCAGTAGACAGGCATGATACCCATACAAAGCCGTAGGGCTTCTTGTTTTCGAGCAGTATATAGTCTTACACTAATCAACCATTCACTCACCCCCACTCCCACTCCCACCACCGCCACCACCGCCAAACCTCTGCCTCGCCAATGCCCTCAGCATCTCCATAGTCTTCTCCTCCTTGGCCCGATGCTCCGCAAACTTCTCCTCCCTCTCCGCTGCGCGCGCCCGCAGCACCTCCTCCTTCCTGATATCCCTCTCGCTCTTCTTCCGCTCCTCCTCCCTCTTCCTTGCTCTGAACTCGTCCACCCCGTCGCCTCCGCCCATCAGGTCGCGCTCCCCAATCTCCTCCATCTCGCCCGGCGCCTTTGCGTCGCGGAACGCCCGCATCGCGTCCGTCGTCTCGCGCCGCTTCTCGAGCTGGCGCTCACGGCTGCCGGGGTCGGCGCGGGGCGCCATTTCCTCGAGGCGTTCCTTCTGCAGCGCGCGGTCGGCCTTGCGGAGGGCGCGCATGTGCGCGAGGCGGTCGGCGGCGTCGTCGGCGTTGAGTTCTGTTGCGGCTCGGTCAGCGCGGCTCGTTCGTCCCATTTGCGCCTCGCACGCCTGTTCGCAAACGCACCGTTCCGCATATCCAGATCCTCCAGCTGCGGTATCGCGGGGCCAGACTTGCGCGACGACGACGCCGCAACGAACCCCACCGCATCCCCCGGCAGCGCGGCGGGGCCGAACTCGTCGTCGTCGTCGTCGTCTTCTTCCTCCTCCGAGCCGTCCGCGTCCGCCTTCTCCCCCGCCCCCCGCCGCGCCGCGCCGCCGTAGTCGGGCTCGCTCCCGCGCCGCCCCCGGCGCTGCGCCTCCCCCGCGGGCGCTCCGTTCTCAGCGGCGGCCGCGACGGCCCTCTCCAGCGTGGCCGGGTCGTACCAGCCCTCTGCCAGCTCTCCACGGTTCCTCACGAACGTCAGCCTCATTCGAGCTCTAGCGTTCCTCGATTTCCTCCGCGCACGAACGGGCGGGGAACGGCATTCCGGAACTCACCACTTCCCGACGAAGCTCTTCCACCGCCCCTTCACCTCGTCGCCGTCCAGGTCCTCCAGCACCCGCTGCTTCTGGATGTCGAGGTACAGCGCGAACATGGGCGCGTGGGCCGCGTAGTCGCGCTTGGAGAGCGGGCGCGCGTTGAGCGGGAGGGGCGCTGCGGGCGCCGTGGCTGCGGGCTTCCTGTGCTTGGGCGAGCCGTGGTGGCGGCCGTGGTGGTGGTGGCGCCGGCTGCTGGTGGCCGTGCCTGGCGAGCGCGTGCGGTGGTGGCGGTCGCGGGACGAGCGGTGGGGGGAACGCGAGCGCGAGCGTGAGCGGCGGCGGCGGCGGCTGTCGTGGTGGTGGTCGGTCGGCATGGTTGGTTGGTGGGTGGGGCGTTGGGGGTGGAGGGAGGAATTGTGTCTGGGGTCGCGAAAGAAAGCTCCGGGGCGATGATGCGGGTGCGCGTCGATCCCGCGAAAGCTTGGCGGGAGGCACAATCTTTTTTGGCTGCTCGCGGGATTGGGTTGCAGAAAGTATGTTCTTTTTGGTTTGTGCTAATATATAATACATGAAGTTCATGAGGCTGTTCTTTCCTGACAGCGGCGATGCCCCATCCCATGCGGGTAGTAAACGGTGTCCCTAGGACAATAGCGGACCCTCAAGGCCAACGACCACCAATATCCACAACCACCTTCGGGCCGGTCTACATGATTATAACGTGGTTGCTTTAAATCCCCTAAACTCAACCCGAGAAGGCAAGCGCATGCCTCTTCCAGCCGTCGCCCACCTGCTTGCCGCTCCACTGCGAGCAGTCGACCTCCTCGGCCGTGCCCTGCGCCAGGCCGATGTTGTCGCCACCAAACACGGCCTTGGACGCGCCCGAGTCGATGCACAGGTCGAAGTTGACGTTGGCCCCGTACGAGTTGGTGTCCGACAGCGTCTTCATCGAGCAGACCGAGTTGCCGGAGGCTGCGGGAAGTGCCGAGTCAGCAAGTGAAATGGTCGTTGGTGATCGCAATACCGCGACGTCGTGGTGCAATGAGTTCGACGGCGACAGCCGAGCGGGTTGGATGAGATTGCGAGATCGCCGCTCTCTCATCCGTCCCGCCTGGAGAGGACTGAGGGCTCTGTGGGAGGCGTGGAGGTGAAGAGAAGGGTGCATCGCTTACCAGGGCAGAGGTTGTCGACGCGGACGACAACCGACTTGCCGGCGCCGCTGAGGGCGTTGCCGGAGCTGTCCTTCTCGGCCGTCAAGGCGTAGCATTTGCCGCAAGCAGGGCCAGCGCCTTCGCTGGGGCCAACACCGTACAGGTTCTGAGAGACGGCGGCCGTGTAGCCAGGCTGTGCTCGAGTCTTAGTGGACATGTTGTCATGCGGGTTGGGAGGATGCTCACGTCGAAGTAGTAGCCGCAGGCGCCGGTCTTGACGCAGTTGCCGGAGCCGTTGTTGTCACTGGAGCCATAGGCGGTCATGGTGGCCTTGTAGGCGTTGGCAGCGCCCAGCGCGGCGGTAAAGTAAACGAGAGACTTTCCGAACATGGTGACGGCAAAAACAGAGAACGATGGACGGTTTAGGGAGTGTGGTCCGGTGCAGAACCCAATGCTCGACGAGCGAGCGTGTGCTTAAATACTTGCAAGCGCACCTCCGCACTCGTCCCTGACTGAAACGGGGCAGCCATTTCCGACGTCATGCGTGGAGCCCGCGTATTTGGATGTTTTGGCAGCGCCCACAGGGCCTGGACTGACGGAGCAGCGATGAGTGGTGGCCCTGATGCCCGGTGCGCCGCGGATCGCGTGGTCGGTGTCCCGTTTCGCAATCAAAGTGATGCCCTGGCGCTGTTTCCGGCCACACCACGAAACAACAAGCTTCGCCGCCGCCCGCCAAGGTTGCCGCCACAGTCCCTGCAAGGCAATAAACAAGCTCGTTTCAGGTGCTTTTGTCGCCTGTCGCCTGGCGGGTGGCGCCTCAGGCCGGCGGCGGGATGCGTGAGGGCAAGCGCCGGGGCGATCTGCCGTCGATCCATCTACACAGCAAACCTTACTGTGGCTTTGGCAGGCCGTCGAGGGTCTTCGCGGCGTCCGAGGAGGCGGAGTGTGGTCGATATTAGAATAGGTGGATATATGTCAAGGTTCGACCGAACAGCCTCGCGCGAGATCCCAGTGGACGCAGACGATGTTTAACTTCAATCGCTGTCTACCTCCCCTCTTGGCCTTGTCGCGGAGTCGGACCGCGCCATCTTGCGCAGGATGGACCAGGCCTTGCCGCACTGGTGGTCGTCGCTGAAGCCGCATCGCTTCCACGCGCCTCTGTTCATCACCTCCATGGTGAAGGCTTCGGGCGGCTGGGCTATCAGCATGCGCCGCCACGACGCGGTGCGGCACGACAGCAGGCGGTCTCGCCATTCGCCTGGCTCTTTGATGTGCAGCCAGCCGTTATGATCCCGGCGGAACCTGAAACGCTGCACGAGTAGGGGATTCAGCCCGTAGACGTCCACGCCACGCCAGTCCGGCACGAAGAAGAGGCAGCGCTGCAGCTTGGTCGACCCCAAGATCACCGCCCGCCACTGCTGGCACGTCTGCTGCGCCGCCAAGAGGAGGTCGGCCATGGGAAGGAACGAGAGGATGAGCTCGAGGAGCTCGGTGCAGTTGAAGACAATTTCGGCGGCGCTGTTCATCTCGAGAGTCGGGCAGATTGCTGGACCAAGCTGGAGAAGAGCAGCGGCAGGGGTTTTGAGTGGGCAGAGGCTGCGTGCCTACCCCAGGCATTGAGGTGAGGAGTGGTGTGTTGGGCGAAAGGGCGAAAACTACGGATTAGGCTGATCAGCGTCTCCGCCCTGCCGCCCGCCGATTCCGTCAGCCCAGCAAACTCTCTCGTCTACCACGTTTCACCCTGCTCTCTGCCCCGCGAGCCCGCAGTCGACAAACTCGTGCTACGGCGACCACAAATTGGCATTGCAGCTGACTACGCTATGGTACATGTGCCCCGCACCGTGTCCTGGAGACGCCGCCACCGTTCCGTTACCCGGCACATTGCCCCGAGTCCTCACGCTTTCCCGTCTTCATTGCTGGCATGGCTCGCCCCCTTCAGATTCCTGCAGTTGCTACAAGAACTTGTTACTGCTCAGTTCTTTACCTCTCCATTGGGGAGCTTACCTGCAGTGGTCGCATTGCACGAGGTTGAAGCTGTTTGAGCAATGCTGGCTGCTCTGGCATGATTCGCAGTTGCTACAGTTGGAGCAATTGTGACAGTCGGTGCAGTTGGAGCAGTTGGAGCAGTTCGTGCATCCGACGCAATTGCTGCAATTTCTGTTGCCGTCCTTGTCCATGCGTTTCACTTCGGCACTGCAAAACAGTCAGCAAGGAGCCTTCAACTGCAGTCGCATGCTCTTCCACTGACTACGAGGGCGGGTCGGCCGTTTGCGAGGACGATTGACCCATCCTGCGAAATGGCTGGCAGATGCACTTCCCACAGTTGTGCACGACTCCGTAGAGTATCAAAGAACAAATCACTCGCCAAGAAAGGTCGGACGGTTGGAATCCCATTTCCGGTAACTTCGTTCATTTTTGTTTTTCGTTGCTGCCTTTATACACTGCAGAATGCGGAGAAGATAAGAAAAAGAGATATCCAAACGAGAGGTGCGTCATTGCTGGTCATCAGCGAACGAAACGCGAGAACTTTGCCGCCTGTTTGTTGATGGCTGATGGCGGTGGCGCAGCGGGGAAACCATTATCATCCTTCCATTCGCAGTATCCTCCCCAAACGCGGCAAGAAGGCTGGCCAGGCTCCAGGTATATCGAGGGCGCCATCCGAATCGAATTCTCAGAATCCCATGCAGGATGACGCCCGGGCTTTTTGACGACACCTATCAGTGGTGTGACCGAGGGAACACAAGTCCACAGCCCTCTCTTTACCCGACCAATCAGTCACCTAACGACGCTCATTCAGAGCACAGCGTCTCTTCCAGCCCCCATTCAGCCACCACCGTCTGGCCCCTCACTAAGCATACGTCCCGATCCTCGGCCCAAAATACTCACCAGACGGCAGCTTCAACCGCGTGCACGTCGAGCTCTCGCACCCCGAGTCCGGCGAGTTGCCCCACCAGTCAATCGCGTAGCCGTGGTACTCGACCGCGAAGAAAATGATAACGGCCGAGATAGCAATCGCCGTCGACAACGCCGCCGAAAGCACGTAGTTGTACTTGGCCCAGAAGTTGAGGTAGCGCCTGCGGATGTAGACCATACTGAGCCAGCCGGGTAGGACGGCCGGCCACATGTACGCGATGTTGTACTTTGGGGCGAAATCAGTACCGGTAGGGTCTTTCTGACGAGGGTAGGCAGGGACACACGTACAGGGGACCACAAGCTCCCGCCATTGAGAAGAGGGATTGGATGCGCACGACGGAACCAGTGGGCCTTGGGCAGCCGGCGCTGGATCAGGAAGAAGATGATTGGGACGGCAGCACCGACGGGGAAGGCGGAGAGGAGCGCGGTGTACTGGCCGCCTTTGCCGAAGACCTTGCGAGCGCCCATGCTGCCGAACAGGACAGCGGCGGTGAAGTAGGTGTTGACGCCGGGGCAGGTGAATTTGTCTTTCTGATCGCTGTATTGGAGGAGAAGATTAGTGGACCGGGAGGGCAAGGCGTTGGAACGGCTGGCTTACGATTCGCAGATGTCGTGGATGTTCCGCATCTGGAAGTTCATTACGCCGGTGCAGACAAACGCCGACACCAGCGTTGCCGCACACTGGGCCCAGAACGTGGTCCGAGGAGCAATCTTCACGTAGTGCGCAAGCTTCAGATCATTGGCGAATGCCAATGCATGGGCGGTGGTGACATAACTGGGATTCGGGGTGAGCGCGGGGAGTGTGTGGGGCATGTGCTCGCAGCTCACCCGTAGCATTTGAAAAAGTTCATTGCAAGAGCGTTGCCCGGCAGCCAGGCTCCGCCGATGAACTCCGCGAGATAACTAAAGAATCATTGGTCAGGGTAGGATAAGACATGGGCGGAATTCGAGATTACTTGTACTCGACATCTATCCCAGTGGTTGCTTTGATGATTCCTGTAGGGATGACAAAGACAAGGGCGAGACCGATACCAAAGAATACGACGCCAACATTGGTCTGCGAGCTCACTCAGTCTTCGTTTCTCACAGACAATAGAACAGACTACTCACGTAGGTTGGCCAGCCTGCCACAGCACCAACGCCGAGAACGATTGCAAAAACATTGAGTATGGCGTACCACCATTCAGGAACTGCAACAGAAGTCAGCGAGAACCACAAAAATGAGGGAACGCACATGCCTTCTTTGTAAGCAGCCATCAACTTTGTATGAATATCCTTGAACTCTTCGGCCGTTTTCTTGTAGCCCTGGAAGAGACTGCGGAACCCCAACGCGATATCCTGGCGATGATACATGATCGCGTAAGACACAGCCGCAGGATACACGGCGAAGGCCCACCAGTACATAGTCAAACTGCTTGCTGCAAGGTAGACAGGTGAGTATGCTTGGTACTTCTCCTCGTCCAGCCATCCACGGTCGTCCAACACGGCAGAAACGTTGTAGGACTTGGCGTAATGACTGAACATCGAGTTTGTGTTGATAGGTAGGTAGCCAGTGTGATACGTGTTGGTGTAGTATAAGCCGATAAGTGTGATGCCTCCAAGGAAGCAGCCGATAAAGGTGTTCAACGTGACGGCAAATGGAATGACCAGTGGATCGATGTTGTGAGTGGCCACGTTCCAGTCAAAAGTGGGCAGCGGATTGAACCCGAGGCCTTTCTTGACGCCGGTGATGGCCGTCAAGTTGAAATTTTCTGGGGCTATCCACGCAATCCAGTTGAAAAGGCTGAGGGCGGCAAAAATGTAGTTCGGAAACCAGAAGTAAACGAACATCAGCGCAAAGGCGTAGGAAAAAAGTCTGAACCTGGAAATATTGTACAATCTCTTGAAAGGGCCGGGTATAGCATGGTTTGTCTCTTGAAAATCAATATGTCAATGTCAAAATATGTGGATAGTATCGGAGAGGCCATACCGTTGTGCAGGGAGCTATTGAGAGCGATAGTGACCATCGTTTTCGGCCACAGACAGTATGATGGATAAACCAAGAACTTCCTGCAAAGCCCAGCTAAACCGTATCCTGAGATTGAAACGCATGTAAGTATTCATTCAAGAAATGCAGATATGGACTATACCCATGAAATCCGTAGACAGCGCCAGCAGTATTTGGTATGCAAAAGACCCGGCATATTTCTGATCGAAGTATCGGTCCAGAAACTGCGTAAAGATGATGTACCTCGAGCTGGGCAGGGTCTTGCCTACACTCGCCATGATCGAGATAAGCATGTGCTCCTTCTTGTTGAACGGTCCGGGGTTCAGTCGGAGACGATAGCCGAAAAAGGTGAAGACCACGTCGGGGAGATAACGCTCCGCTGCCTTTCCAACCGGATAACTGAGCAACTGCACAACCGGAGCTTCAAGGAAGATCGAAGGTTGCCGAACGCTAAAAAGCTGGTTGACAAAGGCCAATAAGATAACAAATCCAAGGCCAATGACCCATGCGCGAATCGTTGAGCACGGAAGCTCCGGGTCGTCATGATTATCTACCACAGCTCGGACCTCGGCGTATGGACTGTTGGTCGTGAGGAGTGAAACTTCGAGCTTGGTTTCTTCAATGATCGAGGCGTGCTTTTCTGGAGCATCGGTGATTGAGTGGTCCTCCAAAAACTCATGTAGTCGATTAAGGGCTTCCCTGGGGAAGTTCGGATCATACTGGTGCTTTTTGAAAAGCTGGCCGGCGAGCTATGAAGAGTCAGCAGTCGCATCAGATGCTCAAAGAGTTTGCAGATACTAACCTGCTTTGTCTCCTCCAAACTCAAATTTTGCGCATACTCTTGGGCGGCAACAACCTCCTCCACGGTCGCGTTGAGCTGCCTGTAAGTACATGTTGGTGAGAAATCCACACTGCAAAAGTGGGGTGAGACTTACCTGGCGGCATGCTCAACAGACGTCTGATGGTTATCAACACCACTGCCCTGATTCTCGTGTCAGCGTCTCTCCGGTTTTCATCTTGAACGCCGCAAAATGTTACCTTTCCGACCTCGGAAATAGCCGCGGAGATCTCTCTGCCCTTTTCTGACGAGTGCGCCATGTCTAAGGGAGACAAGTGTGTGGGAGGGGAAAGAAGATCATGTCAAAAGTCTGAAGAACTGCATCAGCGGTGTCCTCAAATACCTCCGGGCCCTTACGCGTCCTATAAGGGAGCATTATGTCAAGGATATGCGTCGGTCCTGACTGGGCGCCAAAAGCTAACCAAATAGCGAGCACTCCGGAGTGTCCCCTCGTGAAAATGATGGTGCAATGCATCTTGGCCGGGCCTGATCTCGGACGGGAAGGAGCACGGGTACCCCATTTTCGGGATCGAGAACCAAAACGCTAAAGCTGCGGTAACCTTGCGCTGCATCGAACGCACGTAAGCTTATCAGATGCGGTCGAGTCGCTTAAAGTGGAGTCTGCCAAGCCGGGATGGTAAAGCACAACATTTGCCGCCATTCTGACATCTTCGGATTCGACGTCGTAAACGAAAACAAAGTCGAGGCAAAGCCAACATGACATGACATGATATGAGGAAGACCACAAATAAGAGAGACTCACAATCCCTGTTTGCAATGACGTCAGGTGGACGACGAGATAGACCCTGAAAGACTCAGTGAGCCTGTTCAGGGAACTCAATCTATGATTCGTATGACTGGACTTTCATTACGTATAGCACTGCCCAATTAGCATTCACCCCTTCAGGGGTGTGTTTAAACAAAATCTGTTGCAGTGTTCTATAAATTATTACGGTTTCAAGAATTACTCTCTTTGGTATCGAGGGATCTGCATTATGCAATTGCGCCACACCAGAACACCGGCAACACCCGACACGGAATTTTCTTTAGTATCAACCGTCTCCCAAGGGTCGAAAATTTCTCCAAGCTCTTTTCCCCAATGTGGTCAGACTACTGGTATGATCTGGAGAAAAGTTGATCAGCGCAACCAACAGCACGCAATACTGAAATGAAATAATCCTCCCTCTATGCCTTCGAAGTTCTCTTTCTTCTCCTTATGTCTCTTGTGGGGCTTGGGCTGTGCCTTCTTTTTCCGCCCGTGGGCATTTAAAGATGCGTCGCCTTCTAGACATCTCTATGGGACATCTTCCGCCGAACATGTATCAAAAGCCTTTCAGCCTTCATACATGGTTTATCATGCCCGTTCGCATGGGAGACCTTGATCACATCTTTCAAAAGCACCCGAGCAGCTTCATATCGGCCCGTTCGGTACAAACAGTCGGCAAGAATTAGCTTCACCTCGCTAAGCTCGGAGTCTGAGGAGGCCCTAGTGTCTGTGCTTGAGGAGTAAGTCACAAGCGCGGAATAGAGGTGCCAGTGCCGGTCCGGAGTATGTAGGAATTTCCAAGGTTGCGTTCTACTCTCGAGAGAAGTGAACTCGTGTCGGATGAATCAACTCTACAGTGCGAACTTGCAAGTTTATTGCGTCTCCGAAGCGATGGGCTTTCCAGTAGAAGATGACCAGGTAGTGTCTCGTCATGAGAGTCAGACCATGCTGCTCGCGGCATGAATTTCTTTGGTCATACAAGACATCTTCCAGTGCCATGATCGCTTGATCTTACCGGCCTTCCCCTCCGTAGAGGAACCCACGAAAGCCTTTGTACGGTAGAATAAAGCGAGCATGATCCGTCGGAGCTTTGTGAACCACATGATTCATTGATTACACAGCCTCCTCGCGCATGCCGCGTTCTAACCTTACTACAGCAAGCATTGCTCATGCGATCGAGAAGTTGTGGGGCATTATTTTCTATCGGGTTTTGAGAAGAAGTCCAGGATGTTCTCAGGGTGGTGGAACTGGCCGGTACGAATTTAAGCTTTAGCGAGGGCAAGTTGCCAGAATTCCAAGGGCATGGTGGAACGGTGGAGGTTTACGTTCTTTTGGCAGAGAGAGATGTGTGCTTTGTGTGTTGTTCGGATGTTTCGATGGGGGATAGAGCCTTTGTATAATGGAAGAAGTTCCTTGCTCGGTGTGGCGGAATCCGAGTCGTCCAGAAGGTAAAAGACATCATACACAATCTGATCCAAGTAGCGATCATC
>RHKD01001545.1:0-57901 GCA_009830905.1 Neofusicoccum cordaticola | reverse complement strand
CTCACCGCCCCGCCCACCACCGCCGCGCCCACCCTCTCCGCGACCCCCAACCGCTCCCCCGGCCCCTTGCCCCGCACCCTCCGAATCGGCGCCTCCGCCGCGCGCGCGCCACCCATCCGCGACGCCCAGCCCGACACCTGGCGCAGCGCGACGGCGTTGACGCCCCTGGTGACGCCGCGCACGCCCTGCTCGCGGGCGATGCGCGCAAACGTCGCCAGCGTGCCCGGCACCTCGCTCCCCGCCGCCGCGGTCTTGCTGCGCGTCACCTCGACCGTCTTCATGCACGTCGTCACGCCCATGACCAGGTAGGCCTGGGCGGCGCCGCCGGCCAGGCCGCCGAGCGTGGCGGCGGCTGTGGGGGAGAGGGCGAGCGAGTGGCGGGCGCGGTGGTCGACTTCCGAGGCGGTGAGGATGAGGATGGCGCCTTTGGTGGAGGCTTCGAGCCAGGCCTGGGTTTTCAGGGAGGTGTTAGTGAGGGTGTGAGGGGGTGGGGCGGGGGCGGGGCGTGCCCATGGGATCAGGCCTTGGTAGAAGCCTGCGATGCGTCCGCGCGCCCAGAGGTGGCGGACTGCGGACGAGAGAGGGGCGTTGCGGTTGGCGGAGACCTGAGCTGGTGTCAGAACGGATGGGCGTTTTGCTGGGCTGGGACGACTTTGGTACGTAGGTTTTGATGTTTTCGAGAGGCTGCCCGAGCGTGGTGACTGTGAGAGAGGTGAGCAAATGCGTCGATCAGGAACATAATACCAAAAGCCACCTTGGAAGATGTTCATTCCAGCTCCAATGAAAAGATTTCTCCATGTGATATTTTTCTTCTGCACCGCTTGTAGTGTGTTTGATGCATGTTGAGTTTTGGACATCTCAAATGCTGCCATCTGAGCGGTGTTGGAAGGGAATGTGGACGAAGTAGAGAGCTTGCCGTCGCTGGGAAATCCAAATTTATGTTTTCTAAAATTCAAATGCTAGGACCCAGTATATTGCAGGACATAGGTACTCTCTCATGAGCGCTTGAGGGTGGGATTGTCTCTCGGAAGCATCCGTCGACATTCGCCAGTTGTCGGAAACTGCGTGGCTGCGCCTGCTCAGTCCACTCACTTAGCACGGTTTAATCGGCAACCAGTAAAATCCGGCCTACAGAACACATTTGATTTTACTCAGTGAAAAAGACTATCGAAACCCGGCAGCATGTCCAAGTTGTCGAAGAACGGCAGGCCGAGATTCACACCGTTAAATGGGCGCGTCTGCTCTGCCGAGTTCCCAAAAGCTGCCAGAGAAGAGACCACGTTAGAGTCTCGAGTTCCGAACCAGTCCATGTAATCAGACGTGATCTGATCGGAATACTGCTTTTCTCCGCCTGCCGATGGGACTTCTCCCGACGCGGTCCCGTTCGATGAATCAAATAAAGTTACAGAAGCACTCCCAAGGCGGTCTATAATGTCGTAGCATCGCGTTGCTAGAGGCCAGTACTCCGCCATCACCTCTAAGAGAGCGAGACATGACGCCACATTTGACTTCGCTACCCGCTTGGTGGTGCTCCTGCGAATTTCTGGGCTGACCCACAGGGTGTACAACATTGTGATGCTGGCCATGAAAAGCGAGTGAAGGGCAATCCAGGTATAGCCTATCTTGTTTTTTGCGTACAACGAAGAGTACGAACTTATGAGACTGATTGCGGCGTCGGCGCAAATTTGCAGAGCTCCAAGGGTGGCGGCGGGGAAAGCCGGAGATGGCCGATAGAGAAGTAGAAGAGAGTGGGAGTAAGCAATCTGGAACCATTCGCTGGATTGGAAGGCAACATAGGTCGGGTTTGGATAACGGGGAGCCTGGGCAATCCACTCATCAAGTTCACTGCGGATGGCTGTCCGATGAGCTTCCAGATCGTTGGAGGCGATACTTGAAAGATATGCAGGATAGATTGTATCCTGTATCCGGGATTGTAGCTGACGGATTTTAACAATGTGGTTGAAGTTGGACATGTCAAGGTGATGCGGTGGCCGTGTCTGCGGCGTACTAATAGCGGAGATTTCATCATCCCGTAACGGCTCCGGAAGAGGTACGTTGATATCAATATCTCGCAAGGCGAAAGGCCGGCCCAAGACCATTGATACATTGCGGTCCAATATGTAAGCACACCAGAAAACTCTCTTCCTCATTTCCGAACCAAGCAGGTCACACGGCTGTTTGACAGGAACCCGATGCAGGCCAAGGTCGACGGTCAACCGCATAGCTTGCCCAGCGACATGCCACGCATTTGCACTGTGTTCCTCGTGTATTGCAAAGTCAGCAACAAGGCACAGGCCCTGGACAGTTTCCAGATTGTCCGCTTTCATCAGCGCGTTGAAGTGGATACGTGATGCTTTGTGGAAGAAATCCAGGTGCTGGTCACCCAAGTCTGAGGTTTGCCGCCGCAGATCCATTGCACCCAAAGCAAAGACCATAAAAGTGAGAAACAAAGACGCTCCATCGGCCTCGTGTTTCAGAGCCATGACTGGCGTGAAATGATTCTTCAGAAAGGTTTCCCGGTGTATGACAGGGAGAGCTGGCCATCGATGGGTGAAGTATGCATTCTGAGGTTGGTCTGCCAAATCAGGCGCTGGAAGGCCAGCGGGTGAAGATGCTACCGATGGCGAGGCAGTCGATCCGCGATCACCCACACGCATTCCTAGACTGTCACGAGACGGTCCGTGTTCCTGCTTGTAGTCCGCTTGGGTGAGGACTGCCTGGACAATGTTTCCAAAGAAAGATCCGCTCGAGTCGCCAACGTATTTCGTTTTGGAGGTGACCTCGCGTGGGACAAGATTCATGCTTTCTGCAAAGCCGTCTGCCGCCTCGTTGGGGCACTGTTGTTGGGCATTGAGACCCGGAGGCCTCGCAGTATCTTCTGTTCCGACGCGATCTCGCAGCAGCTGAGACTCTTGCTCCAATTCCAGGATCCGGGCAGTCAGACGTTGCACATCGGCCTCGAAGTCGTCGACGTACCCGCGGGGGTATTCGCGGTACGTCAGCCGGTCAAGGACAACGCAAGGCACGCCAGCTCGCTTGCACAGCGAGCATTCGGGGAGCTTCCCGTCGCACTGCAGCGCGTCAAAAATGCCACACGGCGCTGGTGAAGATCAGCATACCTTGTTTTTCCTTTTGCGGCAGCGTTCACAGGCTATCTGGACGCGCCGCAGACCGTGTCGGTGCTTCCGTCGTGCGGTCGGCGCATCCGACGCAGCACGTGACGTCTGCTCCGCCGATGACATGGGGTTCGGATCGAAGAAGCACTTCCAAGCAAAGATTTTTGCGGGTGAGAAGTGTGGGTGGGTCTGCATGCAAAGCCAGTCGGGAGGAATACATTGTTGGCGGCGGACGCATCGGATACATCCGACACAAGCGGATGCATCCGGCGCCACCTTCGTCGTGGTGCGGGGAACGGAACCACAGTGTGCCAACCCATTGATTCGCCCACGCTTTCATTCTTCCTTTTCCAGTCTGTATTGAATGCATCCCACTGTTATGGATTCATCAGCTCTTGATAGCAGTTAAGCTCGAGTATTATGTGCAGCATCGTATCAGGGAGTTTTATGATGTTTTTAAGCTTGAAGGGTGCATCCATATAGCAGGAAAATTGAGGTCTGTGTGGGTAAAGTATACATGAATGAGGGGCGTCAAGCGCGCCCGGCGTCATAAGTATTCTCGCTGTCTCCAACGCTGTTCCAAAATGCAGGCTACTCCACCTCTTGTACTGATCATCAACTCAATCTGAACCAAACAACCGCTGGAGAAAAGAAAGAAAAAAGAAAGAAAAAGAAAGTGATCCGACACGAACCTCGCTCACTCCCTCCCCATAACCCTGTACTCCACCCACCGCGTAAACTTCACGCACGGTATATCCACCACGCGCCAGAAAATATCCGCCAACCAGATACTCACCGCCAGCAAAAACACCCACCCGACAAACAGACACGCCGCGAAGCTCGCATTCCCCATCGTCCCCGCGTCCACGACCTTCGGCAGCTCCGCGTCCGCGGCGGCGCCGGCGCCCGGCACCTGGCCCTGGTCGACGGGCTCGATGTACTTGTACCGGCCGGCGACGCCGAACAGCCAGCGCATGGTGACGAAGCCGAGCGAGTGCAGCACGGGGCCGTGCACCAGGTAGAAGGCGTAGCTGACCTTGCCGAGGTACTGCGCCAGCGGCGTCTGGAAGGGCCGCCGCAGCACCGCCGCGTTGCAGATGGCGTGCAGCGCCAGCACGGCGCCGATGCTCTGCCAAAACCGGTACGCGCAGTTGGCGCGGTACGCGGCGGGGATGTTGCGCGAGAGCGTCGCGTAGCCCGGCGTGAAGTCGCCGAACTCGTCCGGGAACGAGAGGAGGTAGAGGCCGGCGACGAAGAAGGTGGCGTGGAGGAAGGTGCGGGGCAGCGAGGCGACTTGAGAGGAGGTGGAGGCGGAGGGGCTGGCGAGGCGCTTGTCGACCGGTGTGGGCGTGGCCGGCGGTGTGGTGGGCAGCGGGATGGCGGTGGGGAGGATGGGTGCGCCGCCGCGCCCGCGCCCGCTGCCCCAGGTGTTGGCGATCAGGTCGAGCTCGGCGAGCAGCGCGCCCGCGAGGAAGAGCACGATCTCGAAGCGGCCCCAGCGCCCGCAGAAGATGATGAAGGCGGACGCGAGGACGAGGCGCCATGCAGTGCGAGCGCGGGACAGGCCGACGAGGACGACGAAGAGGACCATGCTGGCTCGGAACTCGAGCGGGATGGTCCACACGTGTGGATCATAGAGGTTGTACCACTCGCCCCAGTTGGTGAAGTCGATGTAGTGGGTCACGAAGTTCCAGTAGTCCCATGCCTGCTCCTGCCACGTTCCGAAGTAGACGGGGTGGTGTTCGACGAAGGCCATTGTTACTCCGTCCCGGGCGACCTCGGTAGCGCGCTTAAACCAGCCGGCGCGGATGGTCAGCATCACGATGAAGGTGCTAATGATGGTTGGTAGGAAAAGACGGATGCCACGGCGGAAGATGGAAGAGGACAAGGACTGCAGCATTGAGTCGTAGGATTTGGACCGGAGCGCCATCAGAGGCTTGCGGGAGAGCACATAGCCCGAGAGCACGAAGAAAACACACACCATGGAGCGGCCGCCATAGAGGAGCTTGATGATTGGGAGCTGGTGTATCCACCGGTTGGAGGCACCAGTTGGATCAACGCCATAGCCGCGGACGGACGTCAGTGTGTACATGAAAAGGAAGTGGAAATTGAAGACGAAGAAGCAGGCGAAGCCTCGCACGCCGTCCAGTGTCGCGATGCTGTTGACATGTGCGGGCTCCGATGTCTCATTCAGACCGCGTGGCCTGAGGAAGCTGGGCAGGATTGGGCCAAGGGTTGTTCCACCGAGACATCGTGATATGTCGTACACCCAACGGCCGCGAGATCGGAGATAGGCCCTGAGCTTCACTGAGACATCCGCGAACGACTCCTCGAACAGCTCGATCGTGGCCGTCGCAGTGGACTGCTTCTCGTTGAACGAGACCTCAGAGACGGAGCTGCTTGGTCCGGGCGAGCCTGGTAGAACGTAGTCGGTGGCGAAGATGCTGGCGTCGGAACAGCCAGACGGCACCCGCTGGTAGCCGCCGTACATGGTGGAGGGTGTTGAGCTGGAGGGGCTCTCGCTGCCGCGGCTGCCTGGCCAGAGACGCATGATTTATTGGAAGAGAGTGAAATGATAAATGGAGAGTGTGTTGTTGGAACGTGCCTAAGCAAGGATGCTGTTCACTGGGGAAAGGGATGCGCGCCTGGGCGTGGGCTCAAGGGACTTGACGAGACGGCGGGCAAGATGCAGCTGGGCACATTTCAAATGTACTTTCCCGGTGAAGTCTAAGAGGGAAAATAGGACAGACACTGCAGTCATTGTAGCTGTCGTGTTCGCGATCCGTATAAAAGTGAATCGGGAGCGGGAGGACTAATCGCTGGTGCGGGAAAACAGCCAACACTGCACGTTTGAAGATGGATTGCCGTGCGATATCCGGGGCCTAGCCTCGCACAAGCCATTCCTCAGGTCAAAACACCGAGAGAAATTCGCCGCTGGTGATTGGCAGTGACAAATTCTGCCAAGCATAAACGGTAACGGAATGGAGCCCTTGATATGCAGCTGGAATGCTGCGTCTGGCCTGATCGGTGCGGCAACAGGGCGCGACCGCTGCGCCGCCTGGAAGGAGGGCGAAATGCAGAGTGGAGGACCTACTGCTGAAGAAGCTTCATGGTGGGTGGATCTGAAGCACTCGCTCCCGCTCCCTCGGTCGCGTATCGGCATTAGCCTCTGGCGGCCACCGCGCCGTCGACTCAGCCTGCGTGCGATGCCACAGGGAAGGACGTGCGAGAGAGTGGCGGGGTACTTGAATTCGAGTAGAGGCACGTAGTGCGGCATGCTGGTGTGTTGGCAGAGCATCTGATCGGCCGGGCTGGCGAGTCGGCGTTGAGGAGAGGAAAGGAAAGGAAAGGTGGCACGAGCGGCTGAGATTCCCGCGTGCCTGCCACCCGCGCCGCGCTCTGCCTCGGGAACAGAGCCTCCAGAGCTTGGCTCAGCCCAAGCCGCCATTCATCTTGGCAACACATTCTTGCTGTTTGGAGCGCTTGTCGTTCATCGTCAAACACAGCCAAGCTTTCTCACCGTGCTCAAGCGGGTTAAAACACCTCCTGCCCAGTTCATCGAGACTGACGGAAGCTCACGTTCTCCCTCGGAACGAAATGCACCCGATGGTGATATTGCTGTTCACAGACAATTCAGTCTTCAGGCTCTCTGGTGCCCCCACTACTCAACGATGCAGCCTTCGCTTCAACTCTGGCACTCCCAGCAGAATGTATCATCCTGCTTGATCAACCATACTTGAACATCCGGATCTCTCAGGAATCGCAAAATTGAAAGAAAAAAAAAAACCAAAGGCTGATCTTTCCAATTTCACTTCGGGGCCTTTTGATGGCTTGCCTTGTACTCCGCCCAATCATCCCTCCGCGGGAACGGAGCATCAGGAACACCCTTCCCCAGAAACGCGCAAAGCGGGCCCCAACCCTCCTTGACGTTGAACTCCAGGAATTGTCCTCCGGGCGCAGCTTTCCTTACGAGCTCGTTGTGGTCCTGGAAAAGCTTCCTTCCGTTGGCCGGGAAGTCGCTCTTCCACATATACTCATGGTACTTGTCGCTCAGTGAGCGCATCGGATTAGCCTCGGATTTCGATGTGCTCCAGGCGTGCCAGAGGGTTTCCATCATCGAATTGTACCATCTGTCTTCGTCGCGAATGGAGAGAATGACCTTGGCATCAGGATAGGCCGCGATGAGCTCTTCCGCGAAGATTGCCGCAGGATAGTCGGAAACACCCTACAGTTGTCAGAGCTCATTTCCTACAGCGAGCCGACGGTCGGTTTCATCTCGCACCGAGTATCCGCTCAAGAAACTGTCGAATTCCTCGCGGCCAAACTCCTTGCCTTTTCCTTCGAACTTTGCCTCGAGTGCTGCAATCCAATACGGCTGATGCTTGTTCTTGCCGACTTCGCGCATGTGGTAGATTGGGCCGTAGCCCAACAGTCCCAGACCGTCTGCGATAGCTGCTGAGCCGTCAGTACACCCCCGTTCTCTATCTGGGGCTTCAACTTGTATGACTGACACTGAGTAGCCGTACGAGGCAGACCCAGCACGAGAACCTCCATAGTCCCTGTATCAATCTCTCTGATCCAACTGATGATGCTGGTCTTTGCCTGGTATGGGTCGTGACTCCAAAGTTGCGGAGCGAGGACGATCACATCATGCGGCACCGCTATGATAGATACCCATATCTATAAATAGATCATAGCTCGCTTACCACCTTCCTAGTCGAGGTTTCAGCTCCCATTGTGCAGTTGCCTAACAGCCTTGACAGATAAGTGGGGCCATCTGCGAGGTTGACTCCCATCTCACATTCTAGCAGGCTCTCGTCAATAATGTCTTACAGCCTGTTTTCCCCTTGCTGGACGCTTCAAACTTTCGCGTTATCTTACGAGTCGTAGCCGTAAAGAAAAGCAAGGTATTCTGCTCAGACTTTTTAAGAGGCCCATCAAACCTAACGGCGCTGCATAAAAGGCACGAGTTGTGCTTTAGAACTTATTTGCTTATAAGTGGAGCATGCAACTGGATTAAGGCATTGCACATGTATCTTGCCGCGCTGGCAGTGCTGCGAGTGACACAGGCACCTTACGTCGCACAGGAAATGTACTCCGCCACACAAAGTGGCTATGCGGTATGATTGTACAACCGTTGGCTGGATTTATAAACTCGACGCTGCCATGATCTAATAGTGATAATCATGTCAAGTTCTCCCCTCCGCTATGGCAGCATACGAACCGGGACTCGAGCTGTGCAACCTCACAGCCTTATCCTCATCTCTCGATACCAGATCAACACCAAGGGGCAGAGTCCATCTGTGCAGAGAAAATGCGATCGGTAGAACCGATCCGCAGGCAATAGTGCAGGAAACCTCCTCGTATGAATCATCTCCCCACCATCCAGATCAGTCACTTACACTTCTCAATTCCCTAGTCGCTTTGGAACGGTTGCACTTTTCAAACAGTGGTTTCCAGGGGTTGACCCTGGAAATGATACATCTCATAGATTATCGAATCGCACAACCAGTCTCATAATCCATCAACTCATCTCGACCGCCATCTTGCTTCTCAACATAGCACTTGCCATATCTTCCATCCATGGTTATAGAACGACTCCATACACCGGGCAGTTCTTCCAAGGAAACTGCGACAGTGTAAAGACTTTTAATAGGTGGTTCCATCTTGGCATCAATGCCGCATCAACAATTCTCCTCGGATCGAGCAATTACTGCGCTCAGATACTGGCTGCACCTACGAGGACTGAAGTGGATCGGGCCCATGCTGCAGGCAAGTGGCTAGACATAGGCATACAGAGTTTTCGAAACTTAAGAAGGATCGAAAAGCGAAGAAGCATCACCTGGATGTTTCTCATGGCCAGCTCGGCCTGTCTCCATCTAATGTAAGCTGCTCTGTACCTATCAAGCCAATAAGTCTACCATCACTAATAGCGCTCAGATGGAACTCTGCAATATTCTCTGCTATTCCAGTCAGCAGATACAGCGTTGCTCTAGTTACAAATGACTTTGCAGCCGACCACAGGCCTTGGGAAGAAGCGACTCCCAATCTCAGAACGATGAGAGCAAACATCAGCGAACTCGACCGCCTCAATAAAACGGAATGTATAGAACGCTATATCAACATTCAAGCCGGAGTAAGAGATCTCTTGGTAGTTAGCCCGAATGTGAGCACGGCAGATCGGCAGTCCCGTATGCTTGACAATAGCTCCTCAGTGCTAGCGCTTATCACTACCGCACACAAGACCAAATGGAACATCTCAAACATATGGATTTGTAGCGCTTGGGCCAATCTCGGCACCAGGATCCCCAAAGCGTGGTGTCGAATGGAATTTCTGGAACAAGAGGTTGATAATTGGGTTTGGAAAGACATGATTTTCAATGATCAAGGAGAACTTGAAAGAGCCCGGTGGTACGAAATCGACTATTGCTTGAGCGACGGCCGAAGAAACGAAACAATGGACCACAAGTGTGCACTGAGGTTCAATTCAATCATACTCGTCCTGGTATGTATCCTCAACCTTACAAAGTGCATCTGCATTGGTTACACAAGTCACCTCCACCACCGGAGCAAACATCTTGGAGCACACCTCATTTGCTCCGTTTATGCGTATTTCCGTAAATCCGATTATTACACGTATATAGCCAGCTTTTGTACCATCAATAGAAAGAACAACGGTGTCTACTTTCTCGCGCCGTTCGACACAATCTCAAAAATGCCGGCATTGAGATAGACCTCCAATCGCTATGGAACCAAGGTCTCGGCACCTTCAACGGATACGCATACGTGGTACCGCAGGTTATAGAAAATCTCTCTCAAGCAGAAGGGTTCTTCTTCGCCACATTTCTTGCCAACTCGTTCCAATTGATACTCAGTGGGCTCTACTTGTTGCACAACAGCCTTATCACAACGATGTTGGTCACATATGAATGGAACGGATACATCACAAAGCGTAAAACACTACGTCTGTCGTGTCCAAGGGGCATTCAGCGATCATCTTACTCTATCTCGCTACCACTCCGATATGGCCTCCCACTCTCAATCGGGTCAGGTGTCCTGCACTGGCTAATATCCCAAAGCATTTTTGTGGTCTCGTCTATCTCCTTCATCACTCCTGATTTCCATTACGTACCGGAAGATGACGCGACCATCATCGGATTCTCAGCCATCGGGCTTGTCTTGTCTTTGACTGTTGGTGGGCTCATGTTTTCGTCGCCACTCGCATTGGGCATTCTGAAAAACAACCGTGGACCACGCAAGCCAGGTACGCCGAATCAGTCCGGCATCGAGACTATCCTTAGGACTGACAATTCCATACCAGGCCGCGGGATGGGCGATGCTGGCGAAAGTGCTGCATCGCTGTACCCTATGCCACTTGCATCAACATGCAGCGCCGCGATTAGTGCAGCATGCCATAGGCACGAAAAAGATGTAGATGCGCACCTTTTGCCTGTTATATGGGGATTTGTACAAGACGACACCAACGATTCAGTAGGAGGCCGTTTTTGCTTCACGACTGCAAATGATGTCAATTGGCCATTTTGAATCGACTGATGGATTGAAACTCAATTTTCGGGCCAGCTACTCCCAGTTACGTTCCTTATACCCCGGTGGCGCTCCCAGCGCTGCTCTGCGCCTATAGATAGAGTTCGCCTAAATAAGCTTAATACCAAGATTACATTCGTTTAAGAAACCTCATTCGTCCACTTTCTCCACCAGTAGCGTGCGCAAGGCTACGTCCATCCTTGCCGCAAGACCCTGTTTCCGGTGCGCAGTTGAGACACGTAATAAACTTTGTCGGCGAGAACGTTAATGAATGCTTGGATCGAAGCTTGCTGCATCTTTAAACAATCTTTCCCGGACGGTCGGCAGTTTGCATGCGATGGAATGAATGAAACGGGTTGCGGGAATCGCGTTTACGATCTCCAGACCCGGAAGTAAGGATCAAGGTACTACTACCATGGGGTGAATATGTGGTAGTGAAGAAGCTCTAGCGATTAGCAAGAAGTGGTATCATGACGCTTTTGATTTAAGTAAAATCAATAATGAGGATGTGGTGGCCACCAGACTTGAGCCCTGCCCTCTGATGGTAAAGTAATGCTCGGGATATTCGGTGATTGACTTCCCAGCTTCGTGACAAGAGGCGGAAGGGCATGCAAGCTCTACCACAGCGGCTGCCAAGAAATAAGACAAGAGAGCAGCTATAGGTCGATGTGATTCCAAAATTCGCACCGTATCTCGGATTCATCCAAAGTTCCACGTATCCTCGGGTATAGAGCGGATGCGCCGGTTCGGGAACGGAACGGTCCCGTGTGACAGAAACTGGATTATCAACTGCTTGCGTTATGATGCTCGGGCTGCCTTTCCCCGGAGACTGCGGGAACACTCAAGCCCGTGTGTATCCATTGCCAACTGGAGTGTTGGAGCGATCACGAGCAGTGACCTTGAAGTGTGCAGGGCGCGCTCTCATCTCAAAGCAATGGTGCAAATCTCCTTCGCGGTGGTTACCGGTCAACTCCGGCCAGAACGCTGGTGTCGTTGAACTTGGCCACATTCGTATCTGCAGTTCGCAGGACCGTGGCGTGCCTTGCCATGGGCACCCTCGTGTCCATACTAGATCCACCTATCGCGCCTTGGTGGCGGCCGGCCTGACTGCCTATCTAGTGCTCGAAGGCTGAATTTCGGGTGATGATGTGCAGTCGGGCACTGCGGCTCTGCCAGAGATGTCTCATGGGAGGCCGTATACAACGAACGAAGTAAGTGATGTTTTCCGGGTTCGGACTCGTGTAGGCAGTGAAGGTGGCCCGATAATCCGATGGGATGTTCAGGCCGGCGAGTCATGGCGCTCACCGGCCGACGTGATCGGCGAATGGCTGCGGCCTTCCCCAAATGTGTCTCACCCTGGCTACCCAAACAGGACGTCACATGAAACCGGCGAGAACCGGACGTGACGATATAGGGATGGCGATGGAGCGGCTGAACGTTTTGCCACCTCGCAACACCCTTACCATCCATAACTATCGAAGTGCAGAAGGAGTACGCAGTCGCAGTTTTCAAGGAACACTTCTCATGTATCCGTAGATCGCTCCTTACAATGCGGAGAAACGGCCCGTCCAGCGAACATCGGACCGCGCTCAGTGCGACGTGGCCAGGTCGTCCCGGTAGGATCTGTAGGGCGGATCACACGATATCCTGTAAGCGGACATGATCTTCGATGAACCAATTTTACACAGTGAAATACAACTTAGTGGATGTTCAGATGGACGAGTAATGGGATAGGACAATGTAAGCACCGGAACACCACTCGAGAACGATTCGAGGTCATGTGGAGCGCTGGTAGTCAGTTCAACAGTGTGTGATGGCCGATCTCAATCCAGCGGCATGCTACACGATGAGATGACTGGCGTATGGATGCATATGTGAGTTGTTGCATTGAGCGTGTGTTTGATTGTTCGGCAAACAAGCAGGTGAAGAAATAGCATAATGCTGGGGGCTAGTGATCGAGTCAAGCCACTGCAACGGGCTGCGGAATCGAGACCAGTCCACCATATTTCAGTGGAGGGATATTCAGGAACCGCCGAGGTTGAAACATCGACCGTGACGTATGCTTCTCTTGGTAGGGGCGAATGGTTGCCTATCCAGGTTCCTGGGTCTCAGCAGGCAACAGGAGAGCTTCGACCCAGGTTGGGCAAAGCAACCGAGAGCGAAAAGAATAGGTGAATATGTTACTTGAAACTAGGAGAGGCTGCTGTCCATCTCTAGTGGCTTGGCTGGTGCATGCAGGGAGAAGCTGCATGGAAGGATGAGCCTCGTTCTGGCTCAGGATTCGTGGAGCAGCGAAGAGAGCCCCGGTGGGACGTCACAGATGTTTCCCGTGTCTTGTCGGTCTGGCGTAGACGACAGCACTTCTTGGATCTGTCCGGGCGCACCGCAAAAAATCGGAGCATTCCATCGGAAGTGGTGCGGGTTGCAGACTGGCGTTCGGAAAACACAAAGACCGAGCAGCACTCAGCACGACTGCGGGGCGAGCGAGTCAGTGCGCGCCCGTCGAAATATGGTGCTTACATCCTTGCATGGGGCGTAGGCGAGATCTCAGAGGCGTTTCCTCCAGCCGGCGCGGGCCATTCTCGAAGCGATTTCGTAGGAGGTCTTGAATATTAGGCGCTTCGCTATAGATGCGATTAGGGATGGGGTGGGCTTCCAGAACACGAGTCGAGCTGGCGCAACAGCCGACGATGGCGCTCCGCTGATGACGTACAGTAGTCCAGTTTCAGCGCAGCAGTGTTTCAGGAATGCCCAGACTACAAAGGTCGTCCGCCCGCCAGAAACGCTGCCAAACTGCCCTCAACACCACCTGCGTTTTCATCAGCAACTCTCCAGCTCACCGCCGGCGCACCCGGTCGCCCGCAAACCGCGGGCCTCAACGAGGGATCTTCAGCCTGTATGCTGATCTGGACGAGCTTGAAAGCGCCGTGTGGGTTTCCATCCACAGGCCCGCCGCCAAGTGCGTAGGTTGACGGGACAAGCCCTTGGCTCGTCTCGCCAGGCAGGTCCGCTGGCAATTCCGCACCTCGATTGTCGCAGCACGTGGGCGGAGTCGCCTCGCCTGCCGGCGACTCAGTCACTCAGTGGCGGAGAAACAGAACGACAATCTCCTGAGCGCAGCGCAAGGCACCCCACCCAGAGCAGTGTCCATATCACGATCTGCCAGACATTCACCCGAACTACTGCCGCCCGTAGCCGGCGGTAGCAGGTGCTTGCTTGCCCCCAGCTAACCTTATCACTTTGTTTGGAAGAAGCTTCGGAAGGGCCACTGCGTGCTTCCCGATGGACCACGATCGGGACGGGCACAACGCGCCGGCACAGGAAATATGTCTGCACGCATCACAAGAGAATCGGGAAGCAGTACAGCAGCGGAACAAATATGCTGGGCGGTGCAGGATGACGCCGGAGCGGAAACGGGCACAGTCCGCCGCCAGCTCAAGACTTTGACAGGGAGCACCTCGCCCAGCTGCCGAACATCTATCTGAATCTCTTGGGCGCGGGTCTCCACCCCGCCAAGGTGTCTCCAAACAGACACCATGGTCAGTGTCAGGGTCCGTTTGGTCTCGTTTAGTCCGGAACGAGATTGGCCTTTGCGGCTGTGGCTAACCAGAAGCCCCATTGCGGTGCCCGGCGCGGAGGGCAACCACCACTGCGCCAGGCGTATAAAGGCTGCCGTCGAGCCGCCTCCATCTTGTCTTCAGCAAGCAGGCCTTCCTCTTCCAGCAGTCACAAAGCAACCAGCATCAACCACCAATCCACTCTCTACAACAATCACTCACTTCCCTTGACGGGTCATCAACAAGTCCAACTCCACCAACCACCAAAATGAAGTACACCACTCTCTCTCTTGCCGCCACTCTGGCCGTCGCCAACGCCGAGCTCCGCTCCACCGGCATCACCCGCCGCCAGAACGGCATCTCCATCCCCTCTTCCGCTGGCACCGAGACGCTCAGCGAGCCTCAGTACATCACCGGCTCCTTCGACGGTGGCCTCAAGACCTACGGCCGTGGTGTTTCCTGCAGCTCGGGTGAGGGTGGCGAGTCTGACGCCGTCTTCGTTCTCGAGGATGGCGCCAGCCTGAGCAACGCCATCATCGGTGCCGACCAGATCGAGGGTGTCTACTGCCTGGGTGCCTGCACTGTCTCCAACGTCTGGTGGGAGGCCGTCTGCGAGGGTAAGCATTGAGTCATCTCCCCGCCCACCGCTATCAAACTCTAACCTTGAACTCCCCCAGACGCTCTCTCGATCAAGGGTAACGGTGACGCCACCGTCTCCGGCGGTGGTGCCCAGGGCGCCCAGGACAAGGTCATCCAGCACAACGGTGTCGGCACCGTCACCATCGACGGCTTCGAGGTCTCCGACTTCGGCAAGCTCTACCGCTCCTGCGGCAACTGCGACGAGCAGGGCGAGCGCCACGTCATCATCAAGGGCGTCAAGGCCAGCTCTGGCAGCCTTCTCGCCGGCATCAACTCCAACCTCGGTGACACCGCCACCATCTCCTCGGACGTCTGCGCCTCCTCTGTCGATGCTGTAAGTTCCCACCTTCACCGCTACCTTTACCCCCTTTCCAGGGGCTAACATCTCGATTTAGATCTGCACCGAGTTCGAGGGCAACAACACCGGTGACGAGCCCAGCGAGGTCAGCTCTGGCCCCAGCACTGCCTGCTCTTACACCGAGCCCATCAACTCCTGCTAAGCGGGGAGCGGGTGTAATGCGATCTTTTGGCTTGACAATTAGCGGAACTTCATATGTGGCCGGTTTCCAGAGTCGCATCTATCCTTTTAGTCTTTCCCTTTCCCTGTACACATAAGCTCTTGATGCTTGTATATATTAGAAAACTTTGTGCACTGCAACCGAATTTCCTGGCCTCGAGTTGAAAGTGCTGCGATACTCTGCTGATTCCAATGCGATGAAGGAAATACTAAACACAGGAATATATGAACCAGAACCAAATACCCCGGAAATTGGTGATAAAAGGTAGCTATATTTTCAATGATTGGCCCTCTAACAAGATGGTCGTTGGATCGCTTAAGCCAATACCCGACTATCAAGCTCCGTGTCGGTGGTTCAGCTGATTCGAATCAGCTGAGGCTGACTTCGTATTGCAAGTTCCCGAAGTAGGTTCTCTTTTCCCTTATCGTCGTCTAATATCGTCAGACTCCACAGCGAGTGGAGATTCGCAAAAATCATATCTGCAGGACCTTGGTATCCCGCGCAGATCGTTACGAGTAACGCGGATTCTCGCTGCGATCGGCATTCAGCTACGTATCGCTTCAGCCTCACTTTCGCCGTAAGAAGCGAGAACACGACGCCAACTTCTCTTCGCATGCAGGCGTTTCCGAGTTCTGCTCAGATAGGCGAGTTGCCTTTCTTCACTTGGGACGCTTGCAGCTGCTGTGGTGCGGACTTGCATGTCCATGCACTGTGAATCGTTTGGAGTCAGATTGGAAATGTGGCCGTTACGGAGCATCGCTTCAAGGTGCAGCCCATTATCTAAAGGCTGCCCGTGTTGGATTAGTAAGTCACATGCTAGTCAAGTGTTCAAGATCCACTCATGTATGTATATATATATCTAGTTAATGTCATGTAGTCAGAATGATAACTTACCTCCCTTTTCTTCTACCACCTATCTCTTTTGTCGACTCTCAACACCCCGCTCAATCTACACTACAGATTCGCCTTACATGATTCGCGTTATCCACAAAAGCTCAAACAAGGATGAGTAATTCGCAGGATCTAACCGCGCTCTGGCTTCAAGCTGTAAAGGAATTCAACGACAATGCAACGAAGGAATTATCGAAACAACGAATTCAGGCGGATGATCCCGACAGTCTCAAGAAGAACCTAAACGTGCAGGATTGGGAACATATCTTCTTCGTGAACGCACCAAATGAGTGGAAACAAACGTTCGAAAAGTCTCGAAATCCTGAAAGCAATGCCACCCACTTTCGCACAAGAATTAGCAACATGCTGGAAGCTGTACAAGCATTCGCGTCACCCTTTGGCATGGTTCTGGAAGGGGCGGCAACCGTATGTCATACTGAACTGCGATACAAGGCAACGTGCTGATGGCTTGGGCAGGCATATCCCGCTATGGCGCCAGCTGTGGTCCTAATGAAAGGACTTTTTTGGGTCATGAAGGTAAAACCCGGTCTACTGAGTGGTATAATGCAACGCTTAACACTCCAATACAGACTTTCAGCTCAGTTTCGATGCGATTCGATAAGTTTTTCTCTTTCTGCGACAAGATCAAGACCACTTTCGAGAATATTAGCATCTTCAACGGGGACGATCTCGTGAAAAAGCTAGGGCCAATCGTATCTCATCGCATTCTTGACTTGTTCAAGTCCGTTTTACGGGTGTACATTCTATGCATCGAGGAACCCAAAAAGCGAGCCGGTAAGCCAGCACTAGATCTAGGCACGACCTTGGTCGATGCTGTTTATTAATGCTGATGCTTGTGATAGCAACATGGTGGCACATTATCATTAAGGGCAATGAAGACATTGAAGATGCTCTTTCCGCCGTCGATGATGCCAAGACCAGCTTGAATGAGTTTCTCACAACGAGCATGGTTATTTCAATCCGGAGCATTCAAGAACAGGGAGATAAAGCGGAGGCGGACCGACGGAGGTTCCATGAAGAGAGCAGTGTCATAGACACCCAACGCCATACGGAGATCATCTCACGACTCAGCATGATAGCACCTGTGAAATCTCCGACTCAGACATCCACACCAAAAAGCAAGGACCCAGCAGCGAGAAAAGATGCGGACATCATGTGGCTGAGGGAGCAGCTATCGGGAACAGATCAGTCTCGGCTTGTTCAGGATCTACGGGCGCAGCTGGTTCCAGACGCAGTTCACTGGCTTCTCAGCACTGAAAAAATCACACATTGGACTTCCATGACAGGACCTCGCACGTTGTGGATCAGCGGGGCTCCAGGAAGTGGCAAAACGTATCTAGCGCTCTCCATCGTTGAAGAGGTTCGCCAGAAACCAGACAAGAGCTTGGCCTATTTCTTTTTCAGGGAAGACCAGCAAGAGTCTAGAGATCTCGGCAGAGCCCTGTCCTGCATGGTAGTCGACCGGGCAGAGAATGATCTTGATTATCGCAAACTTGTGATCGAGAGATTGAGGGTGATGAAACGGGAAGCACGGAAAGGTCTGACCAACGAAGATATATGGAAAGAGTTCTTCATTGGATGTCAGCCTGAAAAGAAACAGCAAACTGGCCTGTGTGTCATTTTGGACGGCATTGATGAAGGAAGCAAAGACGAGGAAAACGAGCTTCTCGGCCTGCTCTCGGGAAATAATACGCGGATCCGCCTTTTGATCACCGCCCGGAATGGCCCAAGAGCAGAATTCCAAGACCCCGATGTGTCTGTCATGGATATTTCGGCGATTCCAAGAGATCAGGCTGAAAAGGGTTGGCGCGCACTTTGTAAGTCTCGCATTGAGACCCTACCGAGGCTCAAGCGGTTTCGCAATCACACTAAGAAAAGGATCACCAAGGCCGTGTCCCAAAACGCAGACGGTGAGGTCGTTCTTCCTGTATTATCACTCCTCAAGCTCACAGAATTCAGGGATGCTCTACGTTGAGACCATGCTGATGGGACTGGAAACCCTCGGACTTGAAATGCCTGTCTCGCGCGTATTGCAAGGACAATTGCCGCGCAACATGGATGAGCTTCACGCGTTGATCCTTGAAGACTGCTACAAAGACAGAGATGACAGCGAAAGGGAGATGCTCACAGCCTTGTTTGCTTGGTTGGCATTTGCGAAGCGTGACCTATCTCTTCGCGAGGCCAAAGAGTTGATGAGGATACTAGCAGACGGCAAGACAATATTCAACATTGAGCGAGAAGTCATGCAAAAGCTCTCTTCGTAGGTCGAACAGGACTCCAGCCGTAATCAGGACTACACTAATCATATCAAAGCATTCTCGACATTTTCCGGTCTTTTGACAATTCTGAGGACTATGAAGATGATTTCCTCGGGCAAGAAGAAAGCGACTCAGACGATGACTTCGAGATTGATCACAGTTCTCTCCCGCTTCGATTTTCCAAAAGGTGGCTCCACGACTTCTTCAAGAGCGAGTCTAAGGGCAACAGTAATCTCAAGAAAACACTGTATGAGTCCCACTTGGTCATTTTCCGCACAATTGGGGACGTCCTCTGCACCAAAGAGGTCGGACCGTTGACCGCTTATGCCGCAAAATACTGGGTTGATCATTTTCTTGAACTGGCACCCAACATCGAAAAGATCCATGACGACATTTGCTTGCCCGTGATCAAGTGCTTGAGAAAGATTTTGAACAGCGAAGGAAAAATTGCATTTAAGTTAGAAGAGTATGGAAGTGCGACTTACACACAGCTCAAGAGTCTCGAGGGGGAGCAAAGGTGGACAATCCTCGTCAACAGATGGGCAAAACGCGGAGCGGCTATGTCTTTTGATAGCGGTAGCGACGGTGCAGCCGCTGCAGAATGGGCGAGATCCATAGCCGCGAAGGGAAAGGTCGAGGAAATCATGATTCCGCTTGCCGAAAGTCATTTCAAAAACATCTTCGGTCAGACTGGGCCGTGGTGGTCAAACGAGGTGTTTCGTCGTGCCTGCGAATCCCTCTCATTGGTAAGAACACTTGGGGGGAATAAAGGATCTAATCAAAACATCGCAATTTGACGCTAATACTTTCGCCAGACAAGTATTGCAACCGTCGAGGTACAAAAGTCGTTTGAACAAATGACAGCACACGATGTGCAGACAATCATTCACCACTACGTCGACATATTCCGGCCAAAGGAGGACGACAGGGCTGTTGATCGGGCAATCGCGTTCATCGAAGAGGATTTCCGCCAGCAGGAGGCGCTGGGATCTTTTCAGCATGCCCTCCAGCGCTGCGAATATGGGGAAGATAAGACGTATTGCCTTATGGGCCTCGCACGCATTAACGACCAACTCGGCGACAATACTGAAGCGAGCAAGAGATGCGAAGAAGTTTTGAAAACGATAGCAGAACACGCAAATCAAGATGATGCGAGCATTGAGAATGCTAGCTCTCTGAAACGAGAGGCATATCTGATGCTTGCGCGACACGCAATCCAAGCCAGCCGAAACGAGAGTGACGAAGAAGAGGCGCGAAGACTACGCTCTAAGATTATCAAGCTTTTGGTTCAAGCACAAGAAGCCATGCCTGTAGAGCAGTTGACAGGGAAGGACATTGACGTTCTCACATATCATGTGGTCGAATCCCATGGTGCTGAAGAGCTTATGAAGCACATGAAAAAGTGGTCCGAAGAGACTTACAAGACTTGGTTGAGTTGGGTCTTCCAGAACGAAAGCCGTGCTTCTCTAAGCAGATTCAGAGTGGCTGCGTTGGCGGCCCAGGAAGAGAAAATGATGCTAAAACGGGTCATTCAATTTACGAGGTCGATGTCCCGCACCGGACACCGGTTCTGGGCATTGTACGAACTTGCTTGGACTTTCAGGTACACTCTCGGACAAACTAGCGACGCAAGACGGGTCCTTCGCCACCTACTCGAAGCGAAAACCCACCCGACCGCCAGAAAATTGCTATATGACGCTCGACTTGATCTTGCCGATATCATATACACCGATTTTCGAGGCGCTGTCCGACGCAATCAGAAGGAATCTCTACTCAAGGAAATGAACGGACTCCCCCCATTAGACAACGAGGATCTAGCAAACTCGCTCATTTCTGTGCCTCTGGCAAGAATGACACGAATATCAGGGGAGATGAAGAGATTTGAGGACATTCTCAACAGTACATTCAATGTGTGTATAACAGCGTTGGAAGATGGAAAGGAGAAGAATGACCAGGATAGCTTCCGAGTTCTTGCAAAGGTTCTGAGTTGCCTGCCAGGTCTCGAAAGGCAGGCAAAAATTTCATACTCGCTGCAATTCTCCGCCCTTGGTCCTAAACGAAATCCTCGACCACATCCCCAGTCGTATGGGTCATACAGCAACGTGGAGAGTCGACACCAACAAGGCTACAGCAGTCTCGAAGTCATGGCAAGGCACCATCAGGAAGGCATATCCGAGCGCATGAGATCACTTCAGAGCCATGAAACCACTGACGGCAGTAACGCAAAGAGATGGAAGCTTCCACCATGCCCCTGGAACCAAGTATGCTGTCTACAGCTCTGCTCTATCGGGATCGCGGGAGATCTCGAAACGTCGAGTACAACAAGCATCAACGAAGATGAGAAAGACACGGATGCTGAGCACGAATGCATGGACAATGATAAGACTTTTGAGCCCAACTACGACCCAGAAGACCTTTTCAGCGATGACGAACAGCTAATTCGATGTAACGGCTGTAACAACTGCAACGTCTCTATTCGTTGGTGGGGGGAGCCTTTGTATCTCTGCATCACATGCTGCACCAATATTGATCTCTGCTCGAGATGCCTGAAGAAGCTCAAAGGCTCCAAGGATGGGAAGGTCGACGGGAACTTTATCTACTACTGTGGCAAGGACCACAAGTACATCAGGGGGCCAATTGAAGGGTGGCGCGGCGTACGGGACAGGTACATCTTCATCGATGGCGAGGATCCGTTGTATTTCGATGACTGGCTGAACAAGTTGAAACAGGATTGGCGTAATCTATGGCGAGTATTCTGGGAGGCGGAAGCTTTAGGTAGAGATATCTTTTAATCAGGACGAGGGCACATCGTATACAATCCTAAGATATATAGGATTGAATTAGACGAGCCTATTTCGGCCTCGGTATCTCATAAAGAAAGAAGAGATGTTCGTATATTACCGTATCTTGTATCTATCTCTGCCTTGACTTGCTTCTTAATTGACTAGATGTAAAGAATGGCGTCGAATTTAACTTAGCAGAAACTGAGTCAATTTACTCCTCGAAGGAGAAGGACGCACGAGAGTCTAAAGTAACGCTTCTCAATAGAAACTTTATAGAACCAAAAAATTTAGTCCTGCAGCGAGGTGTTATGACGCAGGCAGATGAAGAAGGGGAGATCATAGGAAGTGTCCCGGCGCGGCAGGAAAGGACGTTATAAGCAGCCGACCGAAGGTCACATGGCGCTAAGGATTGATCCCTTTGATCTTAAAAGGGAGATCGCACAACAATTGATCTGTTTGATCCGTCCCTGTCTCAAGAGGAGGAGGACAGATTAGACAGGGCATCCACGACTGGGCCGCCAGCTCACCCATCTACTTAGTCCCGCCGCTCCTTAGCGAGTCTTGATGTTGGTCTTCAACTCGATCCACCCACTTCCTCACCGGCGACTCCGAAGCCAGAATAGAAGAGGCCCACCGTTACACTGGGAGTATCCTTCGATTTGCTACTCTCCTTTAAAGATTACATATCAATAAGGATAAGCCAAGCCCGCTCGGCCTTTTACCGGCTAATACGACTGGCTAAGATCTGTAAGTGTTTGCATCCGGTGCGCTCGCAGAAATGCATTAGCATGCTTCTACAAGAAGACTAAGGTAGGAAATTGAAGAAATAAGTGATTTCCGTAGTTTTATGCCCCTTTCTAAGTAGGCAATAGCAGGCGACAGTAGGCAGTAGCGCTGAAATATCGCCGCAGGATCCCCAAAGCACTCACGGGTTTTACCGGTGCGTATCTGTATTGCCGTGGGGCGACTTGATCTAAATAACCGGGAAGAATAGCTTGGGGGAAAGACGTGATTCGCGAGACTAGTTAAGCGAAAGATCTCGGAGCGGTCGAGCCGTTGACATGGGCTCCAACTGGGGAAGCAAGACCGGCCCGCGTCCGATGCGGCGACTCGCGCGTATCGGGACGGTCAAGCCGCTTGGAATGCCGCTTTTTCCACTTTTTACGGACAAGAGTTCCATCACATCTCGAAAGGAAACCCCTCTAATATCTAAGCATGCCCTTAAGGGTCGTTTCTATCTCTATGAAACTTCGTTCTGAAAGGTCCCTATAAGGATTCGTCCGAGCTTTACCTCCCCCGCACTGGCCGTTTACCGCTGCAGCCACAATATGCCAAGGATGCAGGGTCTCGATAGGCGGGCCAACTGCACACCGAGAAGTCGTGGCTGCATGAAGGATTACATACCTTGAGAGCACTGCAGACGGATACGAAAACTGCTTTCCGGCAGAACGCAATTCAAAAGCTCTAGCAACTGCCCCGCCGACAATGATTTCGCCCTCGCTTTCCTCTGTCGGTCTCACTGTCCCCAGTCCACATCAATTGCGCAATACTTACCGCCGTGATGAGGAATCCGACCCCATCAGGGGGCTTCTGGCATCTCCTCACCTCCTTGGTGCTGGCTGGGGCAGCTGTAGCCACCGATTCCACCACGTCCGACCTGACGCCTGTCTCGTTCTTCTCGTGGGAGCAAGAAGTGCTGACAAAAACCACACTGGCATCCATAGAGCCACAGTACAGAAAACACTTCGCCTTCGGCGACCCGAGCACCCCGGCTCTCACCAACAGCACCTGCAAAGCCTTCCCCGGCGACTCGGCATGGCCCTCCACCGACGTCTGGCAGGCCCTCGACGAAGCGACGAACCACGCGTTGATTGAGACCGTCCCCTCCGCTCACGCTTGCTACAGCGGCGAGTACGGCGCCTACGACGCCGCGCAGTGCGCCCACGTAGCCGCCAACTGGAACAACTCTTACTTCCAGTAACGCGCTCCCCTCCCCTCCCATACCTCCCACCACTCGAGCTCTTCTTCTAACGCACGCCCCACAGCGCCGACGACCCGACGTCCGTCTCGTGGCCCCTCTTTCAAGGCCGCACGTGCCTGCCCACCGGCGTCAACGTCACTTCGACCTGCACGCTCGGCGGCTACCCATCCTACGTCGTCAACGCGACCACGTCATCCCAGATCCAAGCCGCGGTCAACTTCGCGCGCAACGCCGGCGTGCGGCTGGTGGTCAAGAACACCGGGCACGACTTCGCGGGGAAGTCTGCCGGGGCGGGGGCGCTCAGCGTGTGGACGCACCACCTGAAGGACATCCGGCTGTTCGAGGAGTACGTGACGCCGTCGTGGCGCGGGCCGGCGGTGCAGGTGGGGTCGGGCGTGCAGGCGGGGGAGCTGTACGCGTGGGCGGAGGAGAACGGGCTCACGGTTGTGGGCGGGGAGTGCGAGGTGAGTAGCAACAAGAACACCCAACGACAACACACACCTGTCCACGACTGACGCACCACCAGTCCGTCGGCGTGACGGGCGGCTACATCCTCGGCGGCGGGCACTCGCCGCTCTCCAGCATCTACGGCATGGGCGCCGACCACGTCCTCGCGCTCAACGTGATCCTCCCGTCAGGCCAGCAAGTCAGCGCCACCGAGACGCTCAACACCGCGCTCTTCTGGGCGCTACGCGGCGGCGGCGGCTCGACCTTCGGGGTCGTGACGTCCGTCACGCTGGCGGCGCACCCGCGCATGCCCGTCGCGACGACCACGCTCTCGTTCGGCACCTCCGCCACCGTCCCCGCCGCCACCTTCTGGGCGGGCGTGCGCGCCTACTTCGACCACTTCCTCGCCCTCGCCGACGCCGGCACCTACGCCTACTTCTGGGTGATCCCGCTGGGCAGCTCGCAGTTCCTCTTCCAGCTGCGCCCGCTCTTCGCGCCCAACCACACCGCCGCGCAGGCCACCGCGCTGCTCGCGCCCTGGCTCACGCAGCTGCGCGCCCTCTCCATCCCCGTCGCGCCCAACACCACCGCGCACGCCTCGTTCCACGCGGCGTGGCGCGCCGGCTTCGCCGCCGAGACGGTCGGCAACGTCGACGGCCGCTCGGGATCGCGGCTGTTCCCGCGCGCCAACTTCGAGACCCGGGACATGCTGGACGCGACGTTCGCGGCGCTGCGCGGCACGACCGAGGCCGGCGTCGTCATGCTCGCGTTCAACATGCGCAACGCGGCGCCGGCTGGCGCGCCGCCCAGCGCCGTGAGCCCGCACTGGCGGCGCAGCTACCTGCACGCGTGCGCGGCGGCCGGGTGGGCGGCCGACGCGAGCGTCGAGGAGGTGCGCGCCGCGTTCGACTACCTGACGTACGACGTGTTCGGCCGGTGGCGGGCGGTGAGCCCGACGAGCGGCGCGTACATGAACGAGGCCGATCTGCAGGAGCCGGACTGGCAGGACGCGTTCTACGGCCGGGAGAACTATGGGAGGCTGTTGGAGTTGAAGCGGGAGGTGGATCCGTGGGGGTTGTTCTACGCGCCGACGGCGGTGGGGTCGGAGAGCTGGGAGGTTAGGACGGCGGATGGGCTGCCCACGCAGGATGGGAGGTTGTGTCGCAAGGCATGAAAAGGGGAGAGTGAGAGTTTGGTTTAAGGATGATACCTGATTACATTGTGGGGGAAAGAGATGTTGAATGTCTTTCCCAGTGTTGCCCACTGTTAAGATGTGGTTCTTGGACCAATGAGTGACTACAGCTAGTGAGTACGACTACGAATTGTAGCAGAACAGTCCTGCCAAGGAAAGACGCAATCCATGTCCTTACCGCGAGGTTTCACCGAACAGTCTAAGACCAGTTCTTGATGAACTTGAGCTGCAGCGCAATCAGAATGACTGGCAGCACGCTCACGACCTCGCCCAATCCCGCAAACTCGGGTGGGATGCGCGCATTCGGGAATGCTCCCGCAGCTAGCAGAATGGCAAATAAGTTGTACACAAAGGACCAGCTGAAGTTCATGAGGATACGGGTGAAGGCTGAGCGCGAGATGCGCAGCAAAACCAGCAGGCCGGAGAGTGAATCGGCGGTCAGGACGGCGTCAGCGGCGCTGGAGGCGACTTCGGTGCCACCGCTCATCTGCAGACCTACCGTCGCTTGTGCCAAGGCGACACTGTCGTTTGTGCCGTCTCCACAGAAGAGGACTGTGTTCGTGGTGTTCTGGAGAAGATGTCGGACGTATTCCTGTTTGTCGCCAGGGGAGAATCGAGCGCGGACGTTAGACGGTGGAATACCCAACTCCGACGCAATAGATTGCACCGCCCCGTCATCGTCACCACTAACGATGTGTACGGAGATTCCCGACGAGATGAGATGGTCAACCACAGATTGGGCCTCTGGGCGTAGAGCATCTTTCAGACCATAAGCGGCATGCAGTACCCCATCTACTGTGAAACAGAAGACGGTCAAACCTTCTGCCAGCAGAGAGGATACCTCCGGTTCTGATTCCATATTGAGCCACTGCGAGTTTCCTGCGCGGATAACCACTCCATCCACAAATGCCTCTACGCCCTTTCCTGGAAGTGACTGGATATCGTTAACTGGTACCTCAACGGCGCCCTGTCCTTCGAGGTAAGATGCTACAGCAACGGACACGGGGTGCTTGCTGCCGCGTACAAGTCCAAAGAGAATGCCAACGGCAGAGTCCATCGAACCATTGGGGAAAGCCACTCGTGAAACGCTGAGCTTTCCCTGGGTCAGTGTTCCAGTCTTGTCCAGTACGACATGCGACGTCTTCCGTGCCACTTCCAACGTCTCCGCAGTCTTCACAACGACGCCATTCTCAGCCGCAATGCCACTAGCCATGACGATGACCATAGGCACAGCCAGGCCAATGGCACAGGGGCACGACACGATTAGCGTTGCGATAGCGTATGTGATTGCCTGCACTGCCGCTTCGGACCCGCCCTGGCCCCGTACACCCACTCCAACACCGATCCACACGGCAAAAGTGACGATCGTGATGGAGACAACCACGGGCACGAAATACCCCGCAAACTTATCAGCGAGGTCCTGAATCTTCGGCTTCGACATCTTCGCCTCGTCCACCATCGCCGCAATCTTGCTAATCGTATTCGATCCCGGCAGCCGGCTTACACGGACGAGCAGGACACCAGAGCTGTTGACCGACCCTGCGACGACGGACGAACTGGACTCTTTCGGGACCAGACGTGCTTCACCGGTCACCATCGACTCGTCTACTTCCGAAGAGCCGGAAATGACGGTACCGTCGGTAGCAATGCGCGTCTCTGGGAGGATCTTAAAGATGTCTCCGAATTGTAGCAGGCGGGCGTCGATCTCCTCAGCGGTTTGGCCATCCGACGAGGAGAGAATGGCGGTTGATGCCTGCAGCGAGAGGACCGAGACGCTCTCGACGGCCTTCTGGCGCGCAACCGCGCTGAGGAACCGGCCAACCATGATCAGCGTGACCAGTAGAGTTTCAGTCTCGAAAAACTCGCCGGTGGAAAGAGGGTTTCCAGCCACAAGGTAAACGAAAGCCACTACGGAGAAGATGTACGCAGCAGATGTGCTGAGGACAATGAGGAGGTCCATCTCAATGACCCTGGAGAAGACGAGACTGCGAACGGCACTGGAATAGAACGGGCCAGCAACGACAACTTGGATGATGGTGGCAAGCGCCAAAGAGGCGCTGCCGTACGCCAGCTCGTTCTCTGGGAGGGGGGCCCAGGCCATGATCAGGACCGGGATGGTGAGCAAAGCTGAGAGGAGGGTCTTCCAGCCGACATTCCACACGTGTTTCCGGCCTGATGAGATAGATGGGGGAGGCCGGAGCGGCGCCAGTTCCAGAGGAGAGCTGAAAGCATGATTGACCAGATCGCGGGCGCCGATGATTTTGGGATCGTACTGCAGGGCCACCGTCTCTTTGTCCACGGCCGAGGCACCGACGACTCCAACAGGCATCTTGCGGGTGAGGAAGGCCTTAGCATCACCATCCGCGAGTAGCTCAATGATCTCCAGCTCCTCATCGTCATTCGTGACCCTGTCGAAGTTGAAGCCCGTCTCCTTCTCGAGGCGAATCTGGACCTGTCCAGCCGAAAGAACCCTGCTATCGACATTGAACTCCGCCCTCGCGAGAAGCAAGCTCGTCTGCACACGCGACACAGACGGAATTGCGGCGAGGGATCTCTGCAGCTTCGTCTCGCACCCGGTGCACGTCATGCCATGAACGGTCAGAACGACGCGCTCATTCTTCGCATTCCCGCGCTCCACGTCGACCGCATCAACGCCGACCGTAACACCGGCGCCCGGCTTCTCCGCACAGCACTTATCCTCGCACGCCGAAGCCTGCCCACGCCTGCCAGCAGGCCCGCGCTCGCCCGACGACTTGCGTCCACCGCCCTGCTTCTCGACGCTGCTACGGCACGACGACGCCCGCGACCCCGCCGGGCGCGCGCCGCGCCTGCGCCGAACGGCGGCCGTCCGGTCGCAGCACGACTCGAGGTTACGGGCCAGCAGGGCGCGGCAGATGCAGCCGAGCGCGTCCAGCGAGGCGCGGTAGCGGCGGCGCGCCTGCTTCTTGTGGTAGTCGCACGCGGCGTCGGCGGCGGCGCCGGGCTGCTGGGCGGCGGGGGAGGAGCATTTCTCGGCGCACTCGTGCAGCGCGAGCTCGTCGAGGCAGCCGTCTGGGACGAGGGTGTGGTTAGCGGGGGGACGGCGGTGGGGCGGCGGAGGAGGGGGTGGGTACCGTCGCAGCATTGCGCTTTCTTGCCCTTCTTGCTGGGCGGGGCGCAGCAGGCGGCGCGCGTGCAGGTGGGCTCGGTGGGAGAGATGGGAGCGGGTGCGGGGGTGTCGTTGGAGCAGCATCCGCGCGCGCAGCCGTCGTCGGGGGACTCGGACTGGCGGGCTGCGGGCGCGGCGGTCGGGTTGGCAGAGCATTGGGGCGCGGCGCTCGAACAGCACCCGTCGGCGCAGCTGTCCGCGTCCTCGGACTCCCGGGCGGTGGCTTGTTCTGTTGGAGGAGGCGGTGCTGAGCAGCAGCCACCGCCGCAGTGGTCCTCGGACTGGCTGGGTTGAACTTCGGGAGGCGGTGGTGGTGAGGGTTCGCGAGGCGCGGAGCTCGAACAACAGCCGTCCGCGCAGCTCGCGGTCTCGGACGGAGCTGGCGGGTCGGCTGGAGGCGGTTGGGAAGAGGAACAGCAAGGACTCATCTCGTAGAGCTGTTTTCACGCACGAGAAGAAGAATTGATGTCAAAAAAAGCGAAACCCCACCCGCGACGCGGGGTCGCAAGCGCGTCTCAGGCATTCATTTCGGGGAACCATGCACACCGGTCAAGCCGCCTACAACTACCCTGATCTCCGCTCTCGGAACACCATTTGCTGCCTGCGCAAGATTCCCTGCCTTATGTTTTAGCGCCGCCTGTATTGACTACCACTGAATACTTTTGACACAGAATTAATTCCCTGGATTAGACGCCTCTCTATACCCCGAGTTTTGAAAGCCGCTCTTGCATTTGCGCTCGCAGTGCTATTCGCACGGGTCGGGCCGGCCCATTCGGATCCTCGCCGGCACATACAGTTTACACCAAATCGAATCCCGTGATTCTGATTGCCACCCTTTATCCTACTCATCTTCGCGCTTTACCTCGCATCCAGCCCTGCCTTTACTCTTAAGATATCATCGGCTCAGATTGCCAGATAATTCCCGCCTGGGCATAGGAGGTGTTGGAGTCGAGGGACACAAAATTTGACTCTCAACCACCGTGGGGGACAATCCCATCAGCGTCAGTCATTTGAAGACAGATTGATCATACTCTCCGAATTATCCTTAGATATACCCAATTATTTCATCCGCTTCGTGCTATTCACATGCTTCGTCAGCACAACCTTGAATACAGACCTCAGCAGCGGGTCGTCGACAATGTATTGCAGAAACTCCGTGACGAACTGAAGACCCTCGAGTGCCTTTTCTTTGTCGAAGCAAGATATGCCGTCAAGTATGCGGTACACAGTGGTACCCGCTGGGAACTATGACAAGAGTGTTGTGAAACATGGCGCAAAGCCCTTGTAAATCGTGCTCCTCTAAGTCCACCAGCTATGCTGTTGGTCATAACAACCCTTAACCTCCGCCGCCGCCTCGCTATCACCAAGCCCCGCGGCCCGACCACCAGCATCCGCGGCCAGCACAGCAACATGACACTGGAACTCTCTCCTGCTGTGCCGTTTCTTGTGGAGGTGTTTGATTGGTTGCGGAAGTGTCTACGGTCCTCTCAAAAAGCAAAGAAAGTGGCGGTCTATGTTCGATATCTTCGTATTGATCATTTGTGGGGAGTGGATACCAATGCCCCGGGAAAGAGAACGCCGGATAGTTCCGAATCTGAATGCGTGGTAGAACCCGCAATGTATGTACACTGCACGTGTTGACGTGATGGTCTTAAAGACATTTCCCCACAGCGCTAGTAAAGATGGGGGAAATAGGATAATGGCGCACTGGGGGCCAGAGCTCGCCAGCACCAACAGACCCGCAGACCACGTATTTGTGGAAAACAGAGCCTCGTTAAACTTTCCTACATTCGTGATGCTTCCGAAACAAACTCCGGTACACGGACCCTGAAGATCATCAGATAGGCGACCTGAGCACTCCAACAGGGCAAAAGGGTATGCAGTGGTTGTCCAAAACACACAAAAATTATCTTATAAAATCCGAATAGGCCGTTCTAATGCGTAGGGGTACTTTCTCTGCCTTCACGTTTATCTTCTCGCGCATAACATTGACGTAATTCCTTCCTTCCGCCGGCCACGCTATCTCAATATTAAAACTCCATCCACAGTACATACCACTCGTGTCGAGTCACTACGGCACTGATGTAAGGTGTTTCTCGAAGTTCAACCAGCATTCTATATCATCCACACTCTTTCCTGCCATCGGAGTTGGTATTTTACTCAGCGAAGCCATGGAGGATTCTCTCAAAGACTCTTTGCATGACACGACCATGATGACGGGGGTTCAAACAGCAATATATGCCAAAACTACAGGCACTGGAGAACGACCTGCACCTTCTGCCGAAACGAAAGCCTCAAACACTCACGTGAGCAAGCCTGGAGCGAAGCTTTCGAATCCCATCTACTGTTAGTCATCCTGCTTTTTCTCTGCAATGCGATCCTCAACTTATGCATACAGCTAATATACATATGAACGCAGCCTCACGAATTCCCCCAAGTGCCCCGGAACTGGCCAGGACTCGCGAGACATACGCATCGTTTGGTGATGCAGAAGGCACCACAGTCAGTGTCAACGCGTACGGCAACATCATGCACATCGCGCGATTCTTTGGATATGGCCGTTCAGGCTTCTTCTGCGTCGATCTTCCGGGGGTTCATGATCCATTTTGGGTGACCACTCGAATGAACGACCTGATGGACTTGTCGAAAAATTGCGATGAAGGTCTTCGACTTCAATTCTCAGAAAATTCCGATGGCCCATGGAAATTTGGCGAGACAGTTCCCTCACTGGAATTCGTTCATGATCGTTGGCCTCGGTTTGGGCTGAAGGCTCATACCCCCCAGTCATTTGCTCCAGAGGGTTCCCTGCAGTACTTTTGCAGAGACGGAACTGTGTTCCAACAATACGATCTGGGTTGTGATGCCGAGTCGACTCCAACTCTACAAATAAACGCCAATCTACTTATTCGAAACCTGGACTTTGTCGCGAACTCGGATTTCAACAATGCCCTTTGTGGTAGTTCCGAGTATGACCGCTTGATTAGCAATGACAAAAGTAGCCTCGTTATTGCTCATAAGATATCTCCAAGAAGCGCCCGGATGCAAGGGATTGAGCATGCACAAGACCCTTCCGCAATTCCAGACTCGGTCAATTTTATCATGACGCCGTTTGCAGATGAAGTCCCTCAAAAAATGAAACAGATCAAGTCCGGTGTTTACGAGGTCATCCTGCATGAGGACTCCAGGAAGAAGGTTCGGGAGTCAGGAAGACTGAAGATTACAATGGCGTACAGGCTCGAGCTCACGTCAACATTGGAGAGCCAAGCCGAACTATGTGTACCGAAGTCTCACATACTTCATATGACTGACTTTACATCACACGACGCGGCATCTTCCCAAAAGATCAAATTCTCTACTCATCTACACTTGGACTTTATCATCAGAAGGAATTTGGAGCATATCCTCTCTGTTTGTTCCATACCTGTTCCGAAATCTGCCTCTTTTGGGAAACCCCAGGAGACCAAATTGAGGACCAGTCAGCCAGAAGATACGGGAATTTCTCTGACCTGTGGGGATATTTCCGGTCACCGTGTTGCATCATTCGCGAGCTTGTAAGTGCCGATCATAGGATTAGACTCGTCTACGTGTTGACATGATATAGTTTTTGTCGAAGGGTGCGAGAAAGTAGACGCCGCTGGTTTTCTTATTGTTGCTACAGAATCTTGCTATATAGGTGTAATGATCGGATTTACGGAAATACGCATAACTAGGGTGAATGACTTGTGCAGGGGTAGGTGTATGGTGTAGTAACAAGGCAAGTAGTAAAACGCGTGTGGAACAAGGAGGTAAAACACGTGATTGCGGGCCAATGTGGTTGACAGTTTTGCATTGGAGTTTCTCCACTCCATACTCGGATACCTCAAGGACAAAAAGAAGCCTCTCCGGGAGTACTTTTCGGATTCAAGTGTTGAGGACTGTCTGTGTCAAAATATGGGTCCAATCCGAGTAGATCGCCGGTACTGCTTGCATTGCCAACTGGTCCTGGAATCTCTTGAGAATCTCCGAAGGCGCATCGAAGACACATGCGAACTCCACCTGAAATGGGTAGTAGAGAGAACCGATCTGCCTGAGGAGATGTTTTCGCCGCATTACTGGGCCACAGGCAAAACTATCTCAGACTGGAAGAATAACTCCTGGCTTACTCCTGAGTCTCTCGCTGACACACCTCTGCAACTCATGAAGCTCTACAATTTGACTTTTCCCAAATGTATTTCTGAATCTTGGCAGAATACACTGACCGGAAGGGTCAAGAAATAGATCCAGTCCCTGGATAAAGACGACAAACGAGGAAACTACGCGTTTCCTAGACCCTCTTCAGCTGGATCTCGAGAGTATCATTTGGCAGATCACGTCCTCATTTGGCAAGGTCTGAATTCTGCAGAGGGACTTGAATTAGGAGGTGCATTGAAGCAAGAGATCTCAGGATCAATCGAGGGATGCATCTCAAAGAACTATGAATTTTCCACAGCCCGCCAGAACATCTTGAAAAGGTTTACGACAGAATTCGGTTCCACGAAACAGCGAATGCTTGCGACGCAGCGCACCTCTACCGACACTCGATTCAAATTCCACGCTCGCGATACGATGTTGTTCTACGACTATAATAAAATATTCTTCTTCGCATCAGACATAAAAAAAGGCAGAGGAGAAAATCAGATGCTTGAAGAGTGGGAACGAACGATTTTTTCCCAAGCATGTCACCAGGAGTTTCAGGGATTAGATTGGAAAAAGCCACTGTATTACGCTCTTGCCCTTGCGATTGCCTCAACGGAACGGCAAATCAGCTCCCTCACAGTTGAGCGCGTGATGGAAATCACCACAACATCACTCCTTGGCGCCTCGTCAGCAAATGGACTCATGCCTGGAATGATGACCCGGAACCGAGATCCTGCGATGTTCGAGCACATGCTTGACCGGGATTTCTTTTGGCGCACATCTTTCGAACTTCCGTACGCACTCTGGAATCATGGTAGAAAACACCTTGAAGGGGTTGCAAAGACGGGGAACGCGCTGCACCAGAATTTCCCAAAAGGGGCCCAAGAGATGGAGATTTCGCAATCCCCCAGAGCCACTGGTATCCTCCAAACCGAACAAATCATGACAAAGAGGATTCCTTTCAACAATTTCAACAATTTCAGCAATCTCATCGATCGGAAGGGTCTCATGAAGCTGTCTGATGGCTGGATTCTTCCAGGACCACAGGCACTGGACTTCAAGTTCAGGCCAAGTTTCATACACCATGATGCAGAGAAGCCAGATATCAAAAGACTCTATATACCTGCGGTATGGTCTTGGGAAACGGGGAAGGTCATTTCTGAAGCCATAGAGTCTTACACAGGCGAATTTCATGACGAGGATGGCCGAAAAGGCTTCATCATCGACGTGCCAAAGAAAGGGACACAAGAGGAAAATCAAATATTAAATCTGGAGACCAAGACCAACGGGCAGATCATGAAAGTTCTGGGATCTATGCGCACAGTGCAAGGTGCCAAAAAGAGACTGATTTGGCTTCCAAACGCGGACAAGGAAACAGCACTAATCTGCTCCCTGGGGTCGCCTGAGCCTGAGAAGGAGAATATGGTGTCATTTTTTGACAGGCACGGTACCTATGATAAGTATTTCTTTGACGGCACGAACGCAGCTCGGAATGAATGGAACACCGAGCTTCATCTTTCCTTCTTCAGAAAAATCGAGACCCATGAGAGGTCCTTAGGAGGGATTCCGGCAACAAACATCATCGAGCTGGAGAACAACATAAGCATTACACGTGCTGCAATGGGCTTCCGATTTGTCGGCGATTTTTTTGATCACTACTGGACTTGCCACTTTCTTGAGCATGGGACCCGGATGAAGGACGAGGGAGACACCGTCAAAGAAAAACGTAATATCCAAACGCACTTCGTGAACGTACTGGAAGGTGTTGGGTCTTTCAAAGTTCAAGATAGTGCTTATTTCGGATACCCATGGAAACAGCGGAGGATTCTCGAGTTACTTCTGTTCCAAGACATGCTTGAGGAAATGGTCCATTTCACGGAGGAGATATTCAAGTGGGCAAGGGAGTTTATGCTTGAAACTACTCTTCGCCGTCGCCCTGGAAAACCTACGCGAATTGGGAAAGCAACCCGTCGGACTATTCATCTTACCACGCCTTTCAAAGTCAAGATTGAGGACTCCGAAAACCCTATTGCGGCTAGCATTCATGAAGTCATTGATTTGCTAAGAAATACCGACAACGAAAACTATTTCTCGTTTGCCGAACGCTGGCGTGTGTTTGAACCCGTCCTTGTAGCGGTCGAAGACGACATCGAGGAGAACTTGGAACGAATCGCGGAGTGGAAGCGGCGCGAGATTGACCGGAAGCAAGAGAATCCCGCATGGACCTGGAATGAAGAAAGAAGGTACGGCCCAATCGTCGCGAAACTGGAAGTCCTCAATCAGCGGACGATTCGAGAGTTGGAGCGCGGGAAAGCGAGCCTGGAAGGCTTCAGGGAGTCTCTGACGGGCAGACTCGCATCTATCCGTGAAGACATTAGCTTCCGTGGCTCCGAGAACATAAATCTCTTCACGTACGTCACGGTGGTGTTCGTTCCGCTCGGTTTCGGGTCCGCGATATTCAGTATGGGGGATCCGCCAACGACTGAAATACTGGGATATATGATACTGACATCCATCATTGGGCAACAAAATCGTCAGACCTGTCATCAACCTATCCTGCTGGCTTACCAAATTACTTTTCTATCCTGCTCTTCTCGTGGCAAGGCTTATATCCCGCTTTATCACTGCGCGAATCGCGCATTTTCTCCAAACACACGACGAATACCTACTTTGGATCAATACCTTTCATCCAACCGTGGAAGGAAGGGAGCAATACGATGATCATCGTGAGGAGAAAGTAAAGGAGCAGGAGCAGAAGGGAGGCCGAAGTGACGCGTCCCGACAAGCTGCCAAAAACAAAGAGGCGATTTCTCAACCTAGGCAGGGGGATTCTAGTCCTAAACTCAGCGAGAGTGATCTTGAAAGCGGAAAGCAAACTCCAAGCAGGTCCTTTATCTCACTTCTAGGGAGAAGGTCTTAAGCCTCTGATCAACGCTCTTTTCGATGTCTTCATCAGGATACTTCATTCATTTCCTATGATTGGTAAATTTCAGGACACGACTTGTCACAGAGTCAGGAAGCTTTCTTTGTTTTGTTTGACTTCACGTCAGTGACATGTACAATGTGAAGATTGAGAAGCGCAGATACTTTTTAATGATCACATATGGTCTGTATATCTTAGTCCAGTGCATCGCAGATGGTCGATCTCTCCTCATTTATTTTCGAAATTTCCTTTCCCGTACCCAAATGATCACAAACGTGAGCACAACATTACTGACACAGAATGCCGCAAATACCCCCAAATCCCTCCAACTATCCCCCCAGTAAAAATCCAACGACTCCGCATACTCATCTCCACTCGCATACGCACAGTACTCACAATCCGCCATCGCTTCCGGGTTCACCACATACCCCGCCCCGCCAGCGGCGAAGTAGCTCCGCATATACTCCCCACACGTCCTCCCAGGCTGGGCATCGAACACGGTCAGGTCCCTCGCCGCGCACCGCACGGGCGTGCCACGCAGCACGTTTGCAGCGCTGCCGCTCACGAAGTAGCGCAGGTGGTTGACCCAGAACATCCAGGGGCGGTAGAAGTCGGTCATGACGGCGTGGGGGATGGCGGCGCCGGTGAAGGCGGTCAGGACGACCCAGGCGAGCGAGTTGGCGTAGCCGGCCGTCTTCTCGCGGGGAAAAAGCGCGGCGACAACCTGCGCGAAGCCGGTGCCGAAGACGCCGAGGAGCACGAACATCAGGTATTCGTAGCCGGCGACGGAGGGGGCGCCGGGGTAGCCGACGGTCCAGTAGATGCAGAGGAACACGATGGTCAGGTTGAGGAGCTGCCACGGCAGCTCGACGAGGACGAGGGCGGCGGTGAGGGCGTGCGCGGAGTAGACGCCGTTCTTCTCGCGCGCGGCGTGGATGGCGCGTTTTTCGAACCATACGGCTTGGATGTCGGGGACGATGGCGGGGACGAGCCAGGAGATCAGGAGGAAGAATAGCATGCGGTTTTGCGTGCCTTGGAGGGTGGTGTCGGAGTGGAAGAAGGTGAAAGCGATGAAGAGCTCACAGAAGATGCTTTTGAATAACTTGCTGAAGTTGTAGGGTCCGTCACGCCACACGGAGATCCAGTGCCGGTGGGTGACTTTGATGATCTGATCTTTTAACGGAAGTGCGAAGGCTTGGTTGCAGGTCGGAAGGCTGTCTCTGCCCTGTGCGGATGAGGAGGTGCTCTTGTACTCGGAGATCTCCACGTGGAGCTCTTGGTTTTCGGGAGACTCGGACCATGTGCGAGCCCAGTCTTTTGAGGGATCATCTTTGGAGGTGGCGGTATTGATGATGAACTCGGCGGGATTCTCGAACTCTCCCATGACGGCACCGTGCCGGGCGAAGTAGTCTACAACTTTGTGGCAGTTTTGACCAGTCTCTCCAAAGTATAGTGTCTTCCCGCCGGGTGCCAGAAGTAAGACGTGATCGAACATGCTGAATATGATGCCGGAGGGTTGATGGATTGTGCAGATGACCGGGATTCTTTGGGCTGCAATCCTTTGCAAGAAGCGGACAATCGAAAAGGCTCCCTGAGAATCAAGGCCAGATGTTGGCTGGACGCGGCAATCAGTAGGAAACTCATTCAATACCGGATCCGGAACATACCTCGTCAAGGAAAAGAAGAGCAGACGGTCTGGCCGCCAGCTCAACCCCAATCGTAACCCGTTTCCGCTCTTCAACCCCCAAGCCTCCCACACCAGGCTTTCCAATGATAGCATCTGCAATCGGGGCCAGTTCAAGCAGAGAGATGATCTTCTCAACGTACACCAGCTTCTCCCCTTCCGGGACCGACGCGTCTTGCCGCATGACCGCAGAGAACTGCAATGTTTCTCTGACCGTGGCGTTCGGCTCATGGACGTCCTGCTGCATGCAGAACCCACATGTACGGCCGAAGGAACCGTCAAGAGGTTTGCCATCTAGCAGTACGGTTCCATCCACTCTGCCCTCACTTTTACGCCGCGCGAGCGTATCCAGCAACGTCGTCTTTCCCGCTCCGGACGCACCCATGAGGGCAGTCAGCTGACCCGGCCTGACGATTCCAGTAACACCATCCAACAACTGCTTTTCCTGGCTATCCGCAACGATCGTGTAGGTGAAGTCCTCAAACGTAAAGGCAGAAGCGGCAGCCGGGTCGCCCAACTCCTCGCCGTCGCTGCCATCGTCCTTCTCCGAGTCTCGCGAAGACCCTTTCGACGACAACGACGACCCGGACCTCTCGCCCTGCGCAGCCGATTGGCCCCTTCTCTCAACATCCTCCTCCGGCCCGTCCAGCCCCTCTTCCTCCGCACGCGCAGCCCCGCGCTCGAACACCACGCCGCCATCCGCGCCCGCCCGCCCAACCATCACCGACAGCCCCACCGCCGCCAACACCACATACACCGCCCAAATCGCCACGATCACGCCGAAATTCCGCCACACGTGCTCATGCCGGTACTCGAAGTAGTCCTCCAGATACCTCTCGCCCCGCACGACAGCCTGCTCCTTCGCCGCGCCAGGCAGCGGACAGCCGCGCCACGCGGCGTCCCCTTCGCCATACCCGGCCCCGCTCGGCACCACCTGGGCGTCGGCGCAGTGCAGCTCGATGCCCGCGAACTCGTTCGCCAGCAGCGCCTCCAGCGCCCACGGACTCGGGCTGATGCGGCGGATCCAGGCGCCCCAGCCGGGCATCGTCGGCACGGGGGGCGCTTAGCCGGAGTAGGCCAGCAGGACGGGCAGCGCGGCGCCGCCGACCAGCAGCGCTATGCTTGCGTTCGGGGCCCAGGCGCCGAGGGCGCGGAAGAGCGAGAGGGCGGCGGCGTAGGCGAGGAAGAGCGTGAGGAGGAGGGTGAGGAAGGCGCCGGCGGCGGGGCGCAGGCCGAGGAGGAAGTAGTAGGGCAGGGAGAAGGCGGTGACTTCGAGGAGGGCGAGGGGCAGGTCGGCGAGGGTGAGGCCGAGGGTGAGGGCGAGTGGGTGGATGAAGCCGAGGCGGTGCTGCTTGGCGAGGATGGCGCGCGAGGTGACGGTTGAGGAGAGCTGCGGGAGCGCGTTGAGGAAGAAGTAGATGAGCGAGAAGAAGATGCCGCCGCCTTTCATGAAGGAGCCCGTGGAGGTTTTGGGCGCCATGTAGAATGCGGAGCCGTTGATGACTGCCGTGACGACAATCATGAAGAGGCCGGTGAGGGAGGAGCGCCGGTCACCCCAGAGGAGCAGGAAGTGCCGCCATGCTGCAAGCAGCGCCTGCTTCATGACAGACCCTGGTTGGGGCGCCCCGGTGACGGCCCATCTCGATCGGAGTCTTGAGTGCTCGGCAATGAAGGCCTTGACGTTTGATGGATCTGATGAGAGTTGGGATTTGTATTCTGCCATATCATTACCGAGCCGGGAATAGTGGGAAGAGTCTCTGAACGCCTTTGCAAGCGCATCAGGATCAAGAGGGACATGTCCCTGGTGGTCTTCGCCGATTACGCGCTCAATAGGAGAGGTCACGGCCGTCAGGAACTCAGCTGTAGTCTGGCGGCTATGGCAGAAGAAGCCAAGATCAATAAAGTACTGCTTTGCCTCAGTGGCTCTGTCGCAGAAGATCATTCTGCCCTCATAGAGTACCATGACCCGATCGAAGCACTCGGCGTACATGGTTTCCGAGGTTTGGTAGAGCGTGACCACGTTTGCCATGCCAGTGGCTCTGGAAACCTTCTTGAGGGTGCGGAGAAACTTGAGCGCGGCTGAGCTGTCGAGCCCACGGATAGGATTGTCCCAGCATGCAACCACGGGGTTGGACACCAAGCTCTCGGCCAAGGACACACGGCGTCTTTCTCCCCCAGACACACCGCGGACGAAAGAGTCGCCAACGATTGTGTTCTTCGTATGCGGTATATCCAGCGAATGCAGCAATTTGTCGGTCATATGCTCCACGAACTCGGCGCCCGAAGCCCCGTCTCTATCGCCTCGAAGGTGTAGTCCAAACCTTGTAGTATGACCCACCGACAAGTTGGGAAAGTGCAAATCGTCCTCACCGCAGTACACAACTTCAGAGCTGTATCGCCGTCCCATATCTTCGGCCCCGATTGTGGCGTATCGAACCTCGCCTTCGACGGCGGCGAACGACTCCCGGTGGTTGCCAATTACCCTGAGCGTTGTCGAGCATCCTGACCCGGGTCTCCCAAGCACAAGCATTGTCTCCCCGGGGAACAAGACGCCGGAAACACCGTGCAAGATGCACTTGGCTGACCGTTTGCGGGTACTGGCGAACTGACGAAGTAGTGTGAACGGTGCTGTCACGATGCTGGATAGAATTGCGGGAAGGTCAAGGACGGTGGTGCGGTTGCTGACTGAGCCGAGGACAATGATATCGCAAAACACGACACCAAGAGATCGTCTGTTGCGGCCATAAACTGGAAGGTCATTGTGGACGGTGGCAAGGCCGATGTTCTGAGGAGTGTCAGGTCCCGGGTTTTGAGGCAAATAACATCACGAACCTTTTCGGACGCCATTCTCAAGGCTTGAGGCTTGTACTACCGGTTTTTTGTCCTTGCCGTGGACCTTGAGGGTATATAGCCTTGCTTGAGTAGAGAGCCATGATGATGTGAATTCCTGACTATAAAGCCCCTTTCTGAATGCCCCATAAGGGGTCCCGGACAATTTGTCATCTGCGAGCTCAATGATGCAGAATGTTTCCATCGAAGCGCCACCGGCGGTGTGCACCTTAGGTTTATCCAATTCAATGTCATGGAAGACCATCTCGGGCCGAGCATGGTTCTTGGCAGCACCGACGGAATTCAAATTCCTCTTTACTGCCAGAGCTCCTGCAGAGATCGTATTGGCCAGTGTGACTGTCGTGTCCACGTCGTCTTGCCAGACCAATCGTTTGCAAGAATGCTGGAGGCCTGCATCAGAACGGAATAGATTTATCAGCACTAAAGTGGGTTCAGAGCGAGGATTTATTCTCTTTTAGGGCAAGGTTCGGGCCGATAGATGTGTTTGATTGGCTCTTTTCAGCCGAAGGCCATGATGTGTGATGGTGGGAGATGCGTGTGGCCCGAATTGGCCAATCAAGGAGTAGAAGTCTCTCCCACTCGGCGCAAGTGCATGTTGATGGGCAGTTTGACGGTCTCAGCGAATGCAGACACTGGTGCCCGATTCTCAGCGTGATTTTACAGATTGCAGCCCCAACGCCGAAAACGGAACGTGGATGTGGATGCTCGTTTCTACAGCAGACTGTCTGGTATTTCCAAAATATCGGAGCCAGTGGACGGCCATTGAGATATGTAATGCATGCCGCTCGTCGCGGGTGCCGTCATAGTAGTCCCATTTTCTCCTGAAAGACTGGTTGGAATCGCCGAAGAGCTAGGGCCTTCTTGCAGTGGAGGCAACATGGAATCAGGGAGGAGGGAAGGAAACCCAGTGAACGGCTCAGCGAACACATTGCTGTGTGTGACTTCTGTCAGTTACGTCCTGTAGCCAATGAGATTTGCCTAATCTCACCTTAACCATGGAAATGAGCCGGTCAAATCTCGTTCCAGATCAATGTCCTCGCCTCCAGAAAGCACGACATCTTTTGCAAACTTCATAATGTCCAGACTGAGCTCTTTGCTGTTGTTGGGTCCGATGTGCTGCATCGTGTCCAGAACCTGAATACCGCTCTCAACTGCCTCAAATGTGGCTTTTGCGTACTCGGGGGTAGTTGCAGGGTCCAGCACATCAAAGAGAAGAGTAATGCACGCAATGAGCAGGTAGAACGACACACCTCCATCCTGCCTCATATCGGGATTTCTCCTGGAGCATAGTTCGGACGCAATGTGAATTATGCTCTTGGCGCAGGTGACTGATACGGCGATGGAAGTCTGGATATCGAACAAATTGCCCGCAGTACGCTGAGCTTCGGCGCGAGAGGGAAAGAAGGTTGCGTATGTCAAGGCTGGCCGGTGGATCAGTATCCGCATCAAGTAGTAGCGCATTCCAATTTGGGCCCGTTGTATCTCCTGCCAGTTTTCCCCGACTGGGAGCTGAGTGTCATAGAAATGAAGAAATTTTGGCATGGAATGTCCCAACGATTCGAGCGCTGCCGTACACTCCTGGGCTACGTTGGCAATGGCCGCCAGGTCCGAAACGCGTCGGACGCTTCTTGGGAAATAAAGCCCGCTTGCCATCGTGTTCGCAATCCTACCCATCTCGGCGCAAACTCGTACGAAAGTGAGATCCGCGCAAGGACCTGTCATAATAGAGTCGGGGGCGCTATGCACGACATCTTCGGGATAGGCCGCGTCGATCTGGTCATCGAGGATACTCGAAGGGCGACCGCTGAAGAGAGAGCACGCTCTTTCGAGACCGTAGATGACCCAGAATGTCGTCCGCAAACGATGTCGGCTGATGCTGTTACCCTGGACGACTTCCGACTTGTGAATGCCCAGCGAGAGTGCACTCCTAGCAGCGTAGCCGAGGTAGAGGTATGCATCATTTTGTTTCATAAGTTGCAGTGAGTACATGGCCTGCAGATCATCCATCGGCCGTGGCCCTAAACTGTAGAGAGATAAAGGGGTACTGACCTTTAGGAGCATAAAGTGCGTTGCCTTCAGATTTGGCCTTGACATAAATGTCGACGATAATTCGGTTCGCTCAGCAAAGTAAGCGGCCCAATTCTCGAGCTGCGATGCCTCGTACTTTCCCTTCACGCACGACACCCTCGCTCCAAGCGCAAGAACAATGAGAACTAACTCTTTACCCTTCAACGGCTTAGGGTCGATGGCCGGGGTGTCCCAAAATTTGGCCCAGGTCTCCTCGATCTCGGACTGCACTAGGACTGGCAGCTGCGGGTGTATGGTTTTGAAGTACTCAGCAATGAATGCGTCTCCGATCTCCTTGCGTATGTGGACTTCGGCCAAGGGATCGCGCAGCGGGCCCTGGTGGCCTCGGAAATCAAACATGAAGTGGTGCAGCCTCCATTTGCGGACTCCTTTGGGCATTCCATGGTGGCCAGTGCGGTCGATGTGCTGGTAGATCCTGTCCAGAAAGCAAAAGTGAGAGGCCGGCCCGTAGAATTGGAAGGCGCCTGACTCGGGTTCGTGTACTCCGATGCCTGTTCTGATGTCTTGCTGCCTTTTGTGCTGGGCCGGGTCAAGTAGTGTCTCTTGCACTGGTGTTGTTGGAGACTTGGCAAGCGCGGGCTCTGCAAACACTGGGCCGGGGGCAGGTCGGATGCGCAGAACGTCTGCAGGCAGCGAAGACTTCCGTTTCCTTCGCCTGGGCTCTGGTGGGTCGTATTCACATTGTTGCTGTGCGCGCGCGCAAGACTCACACGGATGAGATCCGCTGCACTTGACCTTCCGGGCATGGCAAGTTCTGCACGCTCGGGAGGCTCGGGGGATTGCTTGAGATGCAGGGTTATTTGGCATAATGTGTCGACGATGCGCAGACCGCACGGTACTCAGCCAATAGACATATGGCCTTCTCAGGATGCGTGGAGGTGACCGTTATCTGGATGACCGCAGCGGTGGGAGACGCATGGTGCTTTGTCAGCCTCGAGAAAAACTCCCAGTGGCGATCCTCAAACACGGCCTTTCCCGGGCGGGTCTAGCCGGAATCTGGACAACACGTGCAGGTCGGCGTACTACGATATCAGATAACCATCGCAGCTTTGCTGTTGAGTCAATGGTAGAATCATCTTCATCTCTTCAGCTGCGTCTCGCACTTGGCGTGGCCCCGGGATAGTCTCGTTTCAGCGGCAATTCGCATGCGCGCTGCTCGCTCAACAGCCGGTGGGACTGCACATGACGCTGATGCTGTTTGTTTACAAGTGACTCAGCCTCCGGCCTGCTAGGATGGCTGTCAAATAGGAGGCATCGGTGGAGAGTCTTGGGAGGTTCATGCGACTGGTGAAGACCGGAGATGACGGATTGGTGAGGCCAAGAACGTTTGAGCTCAAGATAAGATCGCCATGCGTTAGACGAACCAAATCCTGGGTTTGTCCAGCTCGCCGGGAGCTGTGGAGCTGACGTGTAGGAGTCTCCCAGGCGCGATCCTGAGGTTGGGTCCGGAGGTTGGGTGGCTACGGGGACTGAATACGGCAGTGCGACAATGGATATGAAGGATCCGAGACAAGTTGGCGGATGCGACGGCGGACAGCGTTCCCTTTCAGGCGGGGCAAAGGCGGCAGGCGGCAGGCGACAGGCGGCAAGGCGCACAAGGCCAGGACGACAGCTGGACTCTGGTCGGCAGCCGAAAGAATTAGGAGAGGGGATGCAATCTCTCACGCCCACCTGGCTCGTTTCGAGTGGCGCACAGCTGTTCTTGTCGGCGTGGCAGGAGAGGCGGAGCGCTGGGCGCTAAGAAAGCCTAAACGGCTCCGCGCTGCCAATATCTTGTCTGACGCACGCGGCAGCCAATGGGAGCCGCCCCCGGCCCCGCTATTTTTAGCGGGCTCACTACCGCGCCCTTCCCAGGCCTCGCTCTTCCTCTCCACCATCGCTCTGTTTGCTGTGTTGACGGCCTGCTGCTTGCACAACCGCAGTGCTGCCTCCGTGGGCGCCTTGGGCCAGCGCGTCCAGCGGCCTGCCCGTCACGATGCGGCCACGGGAGGCGATCACGGCGGGAGCGCCGCCCAGCACGTCGCCAAGGACGCCGCCCCAGCGGAGAGACGTCTTGCGGGCGCGGCATTCCCACGATTGCGCGGACTTTGGAATTGAAGTGCTGGGCAGTCTGGGACCTCCAGCTTGGCCTCTCCTTCCGTATTTAACCTCTTCTTATACCTGCGCCTCGCTGCCAGCCTCCTGAGCCTGCCCCGACACACCTTTTTTTCTCTTCAGTCCTTCGTTTAAAAGAGTAATTCAGAGACCTGCTTCATCCGCCGTTCATCCCACCTCGCCGTCGCGCATTTCCTCTTTTTCCCGGCAACATGAAGTCCTACGGTGTTGCCGCTCTTGCCGGTGCGCTCTTTGCGCGTTCCGCCCTTGCCGACGTGCCCCCCATTGAGATCAAGGTATGCAACACTCTCAGTCCGCCTCGCCTGCATGCGTTTCTGACCCCTCTCAGGGCACAAAATTCTTCTACTCGAACAACGGCACCCAGTTCTTTATGCGCGGTGTCGCTTACCAGCCGGAATTCAACGCCGACGCTGCCTCCGCAAGCACCACAACCGGCGACAGATACATCGACCCGCTGGCCGATCCCGAGACCTGCAAGCGCGATCTCGAGTATCTGAAGGAGCTCCGCACCAACACCATCCGTGTCTACGCCATTAATCCCGAAATGGACCATGACGAGTGCATGACTGCCCTGCAGGATGCTGGCATCTATGTGGTCGCCGATCTCTCCTCCCCCGGCCGGTCTATCGAGTCTGACGACCCTGCCTGGGATGACAACCTCTACGACCGCTACACCTCTGTGATCGAGGCCATGGCCCCCTACAACAACACCCTCGGCTTCTTTGCTGGAAACGAGGTGTCCCACCGAGCCAACAACACCGGCGCCAGTGCCTTCGTTAAGGCTGCCGTGCGTGACAGCAAGGCTTTTATCAGCGAACGCGGATTCCGCTCTATTGGTGTGGGTTACGCCACTAACGATGATGCCGACATTCGTGAGCCGATGGAGGACTTCTTCACCTGCGGCAACGAGGAGGAGTCGGTTGACTTCTGGGGATACAACATCTACTCCTGGTGCGGCGACTCCTCGTTCTCGAAGTCCGGATACGACACCCAGACGGAGAAGTTCTCTGACTACCCCGTCCCCGTCTTCTTCGCCGAGTACGGTTGCAATGTTGTCTCGCCCCGCAAGTTCACCGACACTCCCGTTCTGTACAGTGACGAGATGAGCGATGTGTGGTCCGGTGGCATCGTCTACATGTACCACCAGGAGGCCAACGACTACGGTCTTGTTTCCATTGACGGTGACAGCGTGAGCACTCTCGCCGACTTCAACAACTACAAGAGCCAGATCGAGAAGGCCACCCCCACCGGCGTCAACAGGGACGACTACGAGCCCACCAACACCAGGAGCAGGGACTGCCCGGCCATCAACACCGCTTGGCAAGCCACAGCCAGCCCGCTGCCCCCGACCCCCAACACCGAGCTCTGCAGGTAAGCCGCATCGCACCCCTCAACCATCCCTTCCCCGAGACTAACCCCGCCACCAGGTGCATGTACAGCTCCCTCAGCTGCGTCGTCTCCGGCGACGTCGACACCGCCGACTACGGCGACCTCTTCGGCTCCGTGTGCGGCATGAGCGACGAGGCCTGCGCCGGCATCGGCGCCAACTACACCACCGGCGAGTACGGCGCGTACAGCATGTGCAACTCGACCGAGAAGCTCGCCTTCGTGCTCGACCGCTACTACCAGCTGCAGGACCAGAGCGAGTCGGCCTGCGCCTTCTCCGGCTCCGCCACCCTCAAGACCGCCGTCGAGCCCACCGGCCAGTGCTCGTCGCTCATGAGCCAGGCCGGCACCGCCGGCACCGCCACCGTCACCTCCTCGCCCACCGGCGCCGCCGCCGCCTCCGGCAGCTCCGCCGCCGGTGCTGCGTCTGGCGTTCAGGCGCCGGGCTTTGCGTTCGGTGCGCTGACTGGTGCTGCCGTCTACGTCGTCACTGCTTTCCTCGCTGGCGCTGGAATGGTTCTGTTGTAGAGATCACTCATGGAGACTGTTATCGTATATCCTTCTTTTCCCTGAGACTATTGGTGTTCGTTTCTGGCACGCTTGTAATTTTAGCGGACATACATAATGTTCAGTAGCCTTTGATACTTTAAGCTGAGCAATGAAGATTTCCTTAAGACATTTAAATCAATTGAGTCCCGTACCGTAATTACTTCATGTAGCTTTGCTCTGTATTCGGCCTGGTTTTTTTCTATCGTTAGAGAAAATTACTCCGCATCACTATTCAGAGCGTCAAGGCAGCCGTATCGATCTTCGATGCATCCAGTTGATATATCAGTAGTGCCTTTTTTCTGTTTGGCAGCAATCATGCACACTTGGGCAGCTATCTTACCGAACGTTTATTCGAGAAGCAGCATTCAGGGGATCACAGAGGTGACACGAGTGAGGTTCAGTTATAAAACACGGCGAATGGCACAATCATAATGAATCGAGATGTAGAAATATGAACTATGGATATGAGGCACTTTCATCCATAATCAATAGAACTGCTAGCAAAATAACAAAACACCAAAGCGAAACTGGACGAAAACGTGGTCGTTAGGTCGTAACTAAAAGGGTTCCTTGTTTTTTCGCAGTTTTTTTTTTCTTTTTTCTTTTTTAAATTTCGGTGGAGCTAAGAAAACAGAAGTCGATAAAAGGGCGTTGCACTCTGAGTAGGCTTTGCGCTAGCCATTGTTGTTGTCATATGGTCGCCGTCGCATCGGATTTCGTCCCATGGTGGGAGCACCGATGGAGGCAGGGTTCTGGTACTGTGCTTGCTCGAAGTGGACGCCGTCAGCAGGCTCATGACGCCACTGCTCTGAGAACCACTGCGCGGTGTTACTTCCCCGTGGAGTAATAGTATGATAATCAAGAGGAGGGTTTGGTATAGGCGTTTCGTGTACAGCGCTATCAGGCAGTGGCAGTACGAATTCCTCGGAATCGGCGTTTCCATCAGTATGGTATATGGCGCCTGAAGGGAAATTGCTCTCGAGAAACCTTGTTCTATGATCCAATCCGGGACTGGGAGAGATGTCAAAGGGTTGCAGAGCAGAGGTTGAGATATTTGGCACCCCCATCTCAAGCGCTGAGGAGTAATTCGTGGCCGAAGCCCAACCGGAAAGCGATTGCTCTGCTTGTTCCGCATCCACGGTAGGATTCCAGCCTTGTGATCCAACAGGGAAACGGGTTGTGGAGTTTGTCGAAGGAGGTTGTGGAGGAGTACCTGAGACAGAGAGCACTAGATCTGAATCTGATCGGTATGCAGAGTCACTGTTGAAACTAGTCGAAAGTCCCCGGCCAGCTCGGTCTCCTGATGCCGGCAAGATGGCCATTGAAATCGAATCACGGTTGAACGATGAGTCCGGCTCGTACAAGTTTCTGTGGCTGAAGAGAGGCGCTGCCGTAGATTCCCTCATCACGCTGAACGTATCATGTTCAGTACTCAATGATGGAGACCCCCTGACATGGCTTGGAAGGAGACTCTGGGGTCTGTTTATGGAGTTCCCGTCAAGTTGTTGATCCTGGAATTCTCGGATGATTTCCGGGAGCCGACTTTCCCATGTCGCTTCCCTCAATCTCTCCACTGGAGTATACTGCTCATCATTGATTTGCGACAGTAAGAATCGGCAGATCCTAAGGAACAGTTGGTCACGGTTCTGTGATTCTTGCCGGTCAAAGGCGACAGAATCAGGGGATTGAGGCCGCCGAGGAGGAGCGAGCATCACACCAGTATCTTCACAATCTGAGAAATATTAGCAGAGCTTGCTACATCATCGGTGATGCTGTGTCGTGCTTACATGGGGATGGCACGTTCGCCATGGCGTGAGGATCTTCCCGGAACAGAATCTCCCACACGACTCTCCACCTTTCCTCTTCCGGAAGGTCATCCTGTCGTCTCTTGAGTTCCTCTTTCTGCTCCTGAGTGAATCCAATTGCAGTCCAATTGCAGTCTGCTCTTGAGGACCGGGGCACTGAGTTTCGCCTTGTGCTGGTCTGAGATGATGTGTTAAGTTCTCTGAGTCCCGGAAGCTCTCATGACAAATGGTACATCGAATTGTCGGAAGAGCGTGATGCCGGAAGAGATGTTCCCTAGTTGACATTATGAATCCCATTGCAAATAAACGTGATGGAAGGTAGCGTAAGCCATGCGCTTACTTACTTCATGCGGTGCACCGTAGGGAATCCCGGAGTCCAGCAAGATGTGCGCCCTCCTGTGCTTGAGGGATCCCGTTTGTAATAAGGACAACAGAACCTTCTTTTTGATCCATGTGAGATCAGAGATTGAGAACTGCGGGGTTTCTTGTTACCCTCTTCTCTGTCTCCATCGTCAGAGCTTGCATGCCGTTTGCTGTTCTTCCTACCATGACCACAATGATGATGCCGATGAGCGAGACTGGGAAGATTCTCAGCCCCTCTAGCGTTGCTCTCCTTTTCCCTCTCACTTGCATCTGAAGGGTCAGAACCGGTGGTGTAGGAACTACCAGTGAAACAACTAGTCCCACAGCTTCTCGAATCGTGATATCTTCCACAGTCAGAAGTAAAGTCCTCCGTAGAACCGTCGTCCCGGTCTCGCTCATCTTTTGTGCTCAGGTCATGATCGACGCCCAGCATTTCCTGCAATTTGAGCATGACGCGGGCGATAAGTTGCCGATTGCTCGAGGTAAGAAGGGGACGCAAAATCTCGGCCTCTGCTGATGCGAGTGAGTTCATCACGTCATCCAGCGTAGTTGAATAATTGCGTGAAAGGCTCGAATCTGATGTGTTATTGCATGTCGCGCTTCCTTGCTCACTCTTCGTTTTCTTGTCAGTACGATGAAGAAAGTCTTTTCTGGATCGATACAATCCTTACCAAAGCCGGTTCTTCATTGAGAACTGCTGATGGGAGAGCACAATTGTCGCAAACCAAGTCCCCTGCAGTATTGTGCGACAGTGGACGTGAACGAACGGAGCAGTAGCTGCAGCTTGGGGCCGAGTCTTGATGAAGCTTTCCCGGCCAAGCATTCGGACCACTTGGAGAGAATGATCCATGTTCTGTCAAAGTCAAAGGTAAATGACTGGTTGAGTCGGAAGTCTCCTCTGAGATGCTGGCTGTTCGGTAGTGGCGGGCCCCGTAAGGACCATTGTTTCCTATCCTGTTGATCCGTTTTCTGAGATCAGTCTTCAACCAGCTCAAAACCGTCTGCTTCTGAAGAGCATTTGCTCGAACAAAATGGTCAATGTCTTCATCTGGTGGCCGAACCACCCTTCCTTGGACTTGATTAGTCTCAACCCAGGTAGCATACATCTTCTGGTCATCAGTAGACAAGGCTGGCACTTCAGAATAGCCAAAGCCATCATCTGAATCATACCCTATATCTGAACAACAGAATTCGGGCGATGTAGGCGATCTGCCGTTACCAGGAAGAGAAGAATTCTCCCGACACATACCTTCTTCAGCGACGCTGTCATCTCGCGCCCTGACCGAAGAGGGGTGGGCAGCAGATCCGTACGTCGAGTCAGCTTCCTCTGGGCTATCCTTGGCCACCACAACGCCGCGTGTCCGGTTGGCCTCATGTTCCTTCAGATGGCCTTCCGTATCACTGTCAGCCCCATCTGTAATAGAGCTGGCCCGATCGTACGGAGGACCTGCAGGCCGTAAGTGTTCCATGGGACCATGCTTTGAAAGTCTGCTGATTATGTGATTTTGGTTCTGCGATCCTGGCTGCTTGAAAAGCGAGCGCTGCAGTGGAGGGGTGCGAGATCCGAATCGGAAACTATGGAAAGTATTGGCACATAGACACGCCAAGTGCAGGTAAGGTATCGATAATGTACGCACGGAGTCGTTTTCCTCAGACCAAAGCATGAGTATGCTTTAGCTGCCGCTACACAAGCTGAAGTTCCAGTATCTGGCAAATTTTGTGTGATCTCAGCAACTACTTCATCGGATGAAGCGGAGCTCCTGAGTTGCCGTTGCATTTGTGGATATCCGATGGCAAGTAGAAGTCTAGAGAGTCGCTCTTTGACTGCGTGGGTTCGATGTCGATGCCTCCGATACAGATGAGCACCATACGTTCCGCGTGGCCAGTTGCTAAGGCAAGTCTGAAGATGGCATGGTAGATTTCAGATGTGCCAAGCAGAAAAAAGAGTAAAGCGGGGGCTGGAAGATGATGAACAGAGGTAGGGTGTTGCGCAGGCAGCAGAAGGGGACAGAAGCTGGTAGAGGATCAGCTAAATGAGAATGCGTTGCTGCCTTACTGCCTGGACGGAAGGATCAGTATCAGGGCAAAGTCATGCAATCATTGCCGCGAATCATCGGGTTCTACATTAGGCTGCCAAGCATTTGCGCAGTTGCGCAGTTGCGCAGGTGCGCAAGCCACGCAGCATTGTCGCAGGGATCAGCCACCCGCTCACACGAACTTGAGAAGTATTACCCAACCGTAGGATGACTGCATTTGCTCACTGAGACCTTGCTGAGTCCAAAAATAAGAGACTCGATAGTACAAGAAAGTCACCTGCTATCCCATGGTTCCGAAGTTGCGCAGTTCATTTGCGAAACAAACTCGGCCGTGAACGGAATGCGGCGGTAAGCGGAGGCTGGCCCAGGCAAAAGAATCTATCAAATTTTTAGGCAACATGGCCTTGTCATATCTCTGATGCATGTGAGCATTTTTGCGCGTTGCCCATGTGGTAGCCTCGTCCTTGGGGTTCAGCCCCTTATCTATTCACCAGCTTTGAATCTGATGCGACTCAAAACAGAAATGCAAGTACGCATAAATTTGTCAAAGAGCTGGATAGGCTGTAGGCGTTGGATCCTTCGTCCAAGATGGTGGTCTTTGTCACCGACTGAGAACCTCGCATTAGCCGGTCCGCATCTCCGGGCTGGGAACACGTCGACAGCGTTGTCATGATGCAGGAACTAGGATCCAGTCACGTAAGGACACACCACAATACCGCGAGAAGGCTCCAGGGCTCAACTATGCGCCAATTACAAGTGCATTCGTCGTACACTCTACAATCTTGTTAGAGAAATGGCGTCCGAGAACGATAACCTTGCATGATCTCGTTGGTAGGGTATCTTTCTTAGCGCCCCGCTAAGTAGCCTATTGGGGGTTGCATCTTTCCTGTATAAAGCACTTTACATTTTCCTTCCCCATATAGCTCTGTCAACTCAAAACACTGGTCATGGACGCCTCAGAGAAATCGTGACCTGATCAAACACATGTTGCCCAAGCAGATCCTAGGCGTATAGGAAAAACTCATCTAAAGAGCGGGACAAAGAGCAACCGCCTCCCCTGCACTAGCATGCCCAGCAGCCGTTTGAAACGCTTTCTCCCACTCTGCCAGACCAAACTTGCCAACCAAATGCAGTCCCCTTTTCTCTCCGAGCGGCAACACCCCCGCTTCAATCATCTTGACAAGCCCGACGGCCTGTTCCCGCGTGCACATCCACGTCCCTTTAACCGTGAGTCCCTGATAGATTATTGTCCCGTAAGACAGCGCCATCCCATCCGCGACACCCCCCATCAGACTGATCCGGCCTCCAAACTTCAACGCTTTCACACAGCTCTGAAAGTGCGTACTCCCTGCCGCCATCGGGCTCGAAATATCCAAAACCACATCCAACCGCCCACCCGCCGCCTCCACCAGCGCCTCGGCATCCGCCTCAACATCCCCACTAATCCGCACCGTCGCCACACGCGTCTCATCCAGCCCGCGCAGCCGCGCCAAAACCTCCTCATTCCTCCCCATCGCAACAACGCGCGCCCCCATCGCCAGCGCTGAGACCGACGTCGCGCAGGCCGCCGACGGGCACCAGCATAGCGCAGACGTGCAGGAGGTCATCGACGCCGTACCCCAGGGCACGTAGACGGGCCTCGTCGACGGGGATGCAGTTCTCGAGCGGCAGGCGGGCGAGCTCGGCGTAGGTCGAGTCGCGCCACTCGCCGCGCGGCAGGGTGCGCGCGGCCGCGGTGGCGCCCTCCATCATGCCCGACGCGAAGATGACGGACGGGTCGTCGCGCGCACGGATCGTGGCGTCGAAGAGGATGAGGCTGCCCGGCGCCAGCGTCGTCGTGTCGGGCCCCGTGGCGACGACGCGGCAGATGGCTTGCGCGCCGGGTGTTAGGGGCGGGAGCGGGTAGCGCCGCTCGCCGGAGAGGATGGCGCCGGTGTAGGGGAGGACGGTGGCGGCGAGGACGCGGGCGACGAGGCTGCCTGGGCCGGCGGTGGGGACGGGGGAGGTGGTGACGGTGGGTGGTTGGGAGGTACTGGTGAGCTTGAGGGTGCGGTGCGTCTCGGGGATCGAGTTGGAAGTCATCGTGAGATGGTGGTCTGCTCTTGTTTATGGGTCGGAATTGGCCTTAGACGCGGACCATGTTCCTTTTATATATATCGTCGGATACATTGAAGTGCAAGAAATAGTAAGCAACGTTTATAATGGCTATTCGAACTTCCGGGTTCCGTTATATAATATACCATAAGCATGTTCAACGTGGATAGGTAGGCCATAGCTTGACCCGGAGGGCGGGTGGACGATGAAGCCGACGAGCGGACGAATGTCCGGACGAATATACGAACACGACAAGGAACGTTATCAGATTTAAATGGTATAGAGATTGACGATCATATAGGTTTTGTCCGGTCATGTGAGAGACACATTAAATTACTACTTTCACCCAGATATTGCTATCTCTTGGCGTAATTGATAAACACTCTACTGTTTATACCATGAGAACTCTAATAGATACTTGAGAGAATTTCTTTCCTTACAGGACATACCTGGTACTAAAGATTTTTCATCTACATATTCACGTTGGGACTTGTATGCTCGGAGGCTGCGAGGCGTCGGCGACTCCCATGATTGGGCTTAGGCCGCGCACTCGGAGACGACCGTCATGTCACGCCACGGCGCCCAGGCAGGACCTGTTGTTCCACGTATCCCTCAAGGAGTGGAATAGATTGTTTGGACCTCATCCTCTTCCGACCGTGAACTTTCGATCCACACAGCTTCGCAGCAGTATTTCCAATTTGGAACATCGACTCTGCTCCGTCCATTCTCACCTTGACCAAGCTTGTAGAAATCCATGATCAAGGATATTTCTCATTCATTCTATACATAGAAACATCAAACCCCAAGGGGAGGTTGAAACTTCGTGGCTCCAACGATCATACCACACCTCAGCTCAACAAAACCTTCTGCGTCTTCGCTCCATCATGGTCAGCCATACCCAAGAAACTGGTATCGTCCAGCGTCAACAGGCCCGCCCACAAGCTGGTAGGCTCCATGACGACAATCTTGTTGTCCCACGTCTCGCCGCCATCGCCGCTCGTCACTACATACATGGTATTATCATTTCCGCCCTCGGTGCTCTGGAACGACACCACAAGCGTGCCTCCCACATTAATCACCTGCGGCGCCGCCGCGCTGCCCGTCGCCGGGATATACACATCCTTGCGGTTCCCCCAGGTAGCGCCATCGTCGGGCGACCGGACGGATGCGATGTGGAAGCTGCTGCCGGCCATCTCGGTCTCGAAGACGGCGATGAGGTCGCCGGGGCCAGACACCTCGGCGACGCCCAGCATGCCGTCGCGCGAGGTGGGCAGCTCGGCGCCGGACAGGACGGTGGGGTCGGACCAGGTGAGGCCGCCGTCGGAGCTGGTGCGCATCAGGCTGTCCTGGTCGCTGGCGTTGTTCTCGCGCGAGTAGTACAGCTGCAGGGTCTCGCCGTCGGCGGCGAGGCGGAAGAACGGCTCCCACACGCCGGTCGCGCTGTTGGACTCCTCGGCCGGCGTGCTGAGGTACTGCCAGGTGGCGCCGTTGTCGTCCGAGTAGCAGATCGTGATGCGGTAGTAGGTCCAGGTCGTCGGCGCCGTGCGGTCGTGGTTGCGGAACGCCACCAGCACCCGTCCCGACGGCAGCTGGAACGGGTACGGGTTGTCCTTGTCCGTGGTGGCGCTGGGCCCGCGGTCGACGGTGCCGATCTCAGTCCACGTCACGCCCGCGTCGGTCGAGTGCGCGATGGTGATGATCATCTCGGCGCCGTCGTCTTCGCGCGCCGTGTAGGCGCCGATCAGGGAGCCGTCGCTGAGGAAGTTGGCGCGCGGGTAGGTGCTGCTTCCCACCGGTCCCATCTGGTTCAGGCCTCCGGAGAGAGTGGGCACGACGGCTGCGCGTGGTTGGATGGCGGCTGCGTCCAGCAGGGCGGACATGCCAAGCATGGCGGCACTTGCGAGCCATGCATGCAGCTTGCCGGGAATCATGTTGGAACAAGTTGAGCGTTTGGATGGGTGGTGAGCACTTCCTTGCTGCAGCTGCTCGCAAAGGAAGCGTTGTGCTCTTGTAGCCCCAGAGTCGGAGCTTTTCTTCGGGAAACCTGTTGCGTTGCGTTGCTGACGGTGGAGACACCGCCCGTCAAGCTCCACAATTGTCAAAAGGGGCGTAAGCCGTTGATCTCGAAGGAAGCTGCGTGATGCGAAGGATTCCAAGAGTGCTCGCCTATTGGCTGAGTTCCTGCAGCGGCTCTGCTGTCGAGCCTTTTCGGGTTAGATCCTCCGCAAGGGATCTATATTTGGATGTCGCCTATGCCTGATCTTATTGCCGGCTTCCTGTAGGAACGGCCCCCAAAATCCTGCTGCAAGCTGTACTATATTCAATGGTGCACGTCGCACATAGATATCTGAATGCCTTGGTGATCTTCAATGCTGTATAAACATGAAGAAACAGGAACAAAACCTGGTTTGTTTTCTCTGCAGATCAGTCCGATAACTGGCTCGGTGGGTAGTCCATGCGCGAGTTAGGCGGCCATCTTGCGTGTTCAAGAGATCCAGTCGACAACGCATTGAATGCAACAAATTCAATTTTTAGCAGACATGAAGGCGCCAATGCAAGCACTCCAGCCGCATTTTGCCTGCATCCACGTGGGCCGATGCGTTGCGGTTGTGGTGTGAAACATCCCGGTCATCAGTAATTTTCCTCACCGCAAGGAATTAATCCGCCTCGTGTCGCAAGAGATTATTCAGTTTCCTTTGGGTAACTAGACATCAACAATCAGGTATTTATCCATGTCTTTGCAGGATTCTTAAGTCCGCTGCATCCGAGTGTAGATCACGAGCTCATTACGGATCGCTTCTGGAAAAATCGCAATTCGTGGCTGCTTAGTGTGCTCCACATCACGTTATTTTCATGGAATGGAATCGTCTATGTGGACCTGTAATTCCTTAGCCTAGAGTGTTTGGTAGAAACGGGTCATTGTCTGCGTAGTCCCTATACCTGGTGGCATCCGGAGTGGACACGAGTTGTGAATAAGTATTTAGCCACTTCACGGCACTTCATAGCGATGTCAGATGAGAAATAAAAACTGGTAATGATCCCTTCAAAGCCACGCATTCGGCTGTAGTCTCAATGACGTTGGGATGTAGAAGATTGAATGGCGAGCCTGTGAGCGAGGAGCGAGGACGCAATGGCATAACGGTGCCTTATTCAATCTACGGCTCGCAGATTACTCAACCGGTAGTCTGATCGTATTGCCTCTCACAGGAAGGCCTGGGTTCAACAGGACTGATTGGCAGCTCCTCCGAGGCTTCCCATACTGGAATTAGTGGTTTGTCGATTGGAAAACATCCGTATGAGATGCCGCTAACTCCAATTGCCCCACAGGCCAGAACAGCCAGCTCCAGTAAGACTCCTCGATGAAGCCATGAACGCCGTTGATAATATGCTCGGCCCATCCTTTCATGAACCAGATCGTTTCCATTGACTTAAGGAGTGGCGAAAAGTACGCCAGGATGATCAGCGCTAGTGGGTGTTTCTGTTGAAGACAATGTATGAATTCTTGCTCCATCCGGTACAGCCAGCCCAGAACGACCTGGTTCGCAGTATCCCCAGTGTACGAGGCGTCCGATCCTTTTCCGTACGTGCCTTCGTAACATTGGGCTAACCCTTCGAGCGCCGTCATATAAGTTGCGGAATCCGGGAGTCCAGACAATGCAATAAATTGACGAAGATCATCAAACGGCTTCTCCCAGTCAATTCGTGGTTTTTGTTCCCGCACGGCAGTGGGCTGCAATGCTCTCCTGGGGCCGTTGACCATGGGTGAAAGTGCACCCGTGAAAAGCACCTGGTGCCCATACATCTCAATGATAGAGCGTACACCCTGAAGTAATGGAAACCACTCCGAAGGTCCGTTCTCGCTGAACACCATGTAATCCCCAGGTGAAGGCCCTTTTGCAAAGATGTAGAGGCAGACGAGTACAGCAGACGCGTAAAGCGCTTGGCAGTTGCCTCCGTCAAGGTTTGCGAGAATTTCGGACGTCTTTTGCAGGCCAATGGTTGAATGGTGGGCAGCCAACGCCGCGTAGTGGTCTCGCCAGTCCGGCCGGAGATAGGCGAGGTGCATACCAGCCAGAGCCATCGCATTGTGGAGGACGCAGCAATCCTGGGAAAATCCTAGCTGCGGCACATTCATCTTCCACATAACGCCGACCCCTCCGCCTCCAAGGTCCAGATAAGTGCACGTCGAATAATGATGCATGAGCTCGAGGTCTGCGATGTTCAATACAGGCTCAGAAGTAACAGACGCTGTCAGCGATCCTTCGCCTGCGGGACTGCTGGCTGCGCTGCTGGCCGTCGATGGACTTCCCAATAGGTCCCATCCTTTTCGCGGGCGTCCACGGCGTCGCCGGCCGGAAGCGCTCGGGCTCGGGCTGCTCGTTGGCTCGATTATCGAAGGCAGGCTGGGATCAAAGTCGCAGTGGATCCTAAAGTCGGCACAGTTTCTACAGCCAGGCTTGGTCTCGTCACACTACTCCAAATGTGAGCCACATGCACGTTCTACTGCGAGCTTGCTAACGGTGAGTGTAAGACTTACTTTGATTCTGCGTCTTTTGCAATTCTTGCAGCCAGCACGGGATTTTTTGTGTGACTTTCGGGACTTCTTGACCGTGAGATAGCTGTCGCTTTCCGATTGCTGCATTGGTGACATGTCTGGCTTCCCCTTTTACAGAGAGGGCAGAGTCCAAAGGAAGGAGTTAACGTAGGCAAATAAAGCCGTTTGCCCGAGGCGCAGCACGCCGGGAATGAAGGTCATGAGACTTTCACGGGACTGGGCCGGGGGGAGAGAGCACAGCCCTTGCAGTGGAGACGCATGAGCCTGGGGCTATGGGCGGTTTGGTGGACTGGCGGAGCGGGACAAGGAAATAAGGATGAGGAGGCGAAGGCGACAGCTATTTAGTGCACACCCTGACACAAGCTTGGAGCATCTGCCGTGGTCCGAAGTTTTGCCTGCAGCCACTCAGGTGCCTTAGTGCCATTCCACCCAAACGGTGCGCCTCATGTACGCCATCATTGCGTTTGCGGCAGCCACAAAGCATTGAAGAGGTCCTGTCTCCGTCTATGGCTCCTGGAGTTTTATGCCTTTGATGGATCTGCAGTTTCAGCAGGAGATCGTAAGACGTGAACCCCAGTCAAGACTTTCTGATAGATCTTTTGCAAGGAGACTTGCGATGCTCGGTTGCAGTGTGCGCTCGGCAAGTCCGATGGGAGCACAGCCTCGTAATGCTAGACTCCTATTTTCACACCATTGGCCATGTTCATCTCCTTGGCTGATACTCCTGTCCTACTGTAGGGCAACGGAAACACAATTAGAAGCGCTGAATTACCACATCGGGTATGGTTGCGGGTTTAGCGAGCTTTCGATGGTCGTGGAATACGTAAATTCCTGATTTTTCGTATTCGCATTCAACAACAACAAAAAGACAGGAGCTCTCTGGGTAACCAGCACCGCAATACCACGTTCCTGGAGTCTGGAATACCTCTTGATCGTCGATCTCCACTTCTTGAGAATCCCGCATCCCGCATCCCACTTCACCGCCCATCAGAACGTGCATCATGAACATCGAAAGTGATGGAAAGCATGTATTCATGTACGCCTACACTCTCTCTGAGGGAGCCGCATGGACCTTCACCGCTCTATTCGGCGCAGCAACAGTTGCACACATCGGCTACATGCTCCCCACGCGCTCATGGTTCTTCATCCCCTTCATCCTCGGCGGCATATGTAACCCACCCGCCACCCCCTCCCCCCTCAAC